>JACXGK010001739.1:0-64189 GCA_016801125.1 Novumbra hubbsi
GGGGGGGGGGGGGGGGGGGGGGGGGGGGGGGGGGGGGGGGGGCAAAGAGAGTTAGCTTAGCACACATGCTCACAGAGTGCCTACCTGACAGGGAACAGCTTGCAGACGGCCTCGTCAAAATCGGCGTAAGCAGTGTAGCCAGGTAGAATGCGACGTTTATGCTGACACAGAGTAATGTGACAGTTAATTTGAGTAAGATAATTTTATAATGTGTACAGTATTTATTTTTATAATTTGTATATTATTTTATTACTTCAACCTTTCAGATTTTTCTAAACCTGTCCATTCACTAGATTTATCCATAGTGACATTCATCCCTGAGGTCTGTAGAGGTCCGGTCAATCCTCATTATGTGGGTTACTTCATGTGTAAACAAATTAGAAAATTATTACTGAAGCAAGCAGCGTTGCATCATTAATTACTTGAACCACACACACACACATTTCCAAATGACACCCTGTTATTTACAGTGCACTACATTTGACAACAAGAACTCTGTGGGCCTGGGTCAAAGTTCATACCCTATCAAGTTATGGGGCTTGGCCCAGAGAGGACCGCACGCATCACAGATCACGGGTAGAACAGGCTTACTTTAAATTCCAGTAGTGCGCTCTCTCTCTCACTCTCTCTCTCTTTACAAGTGGAGAAGAGAAATGCAGCTTAACAACATCATGGAAACAGCCTCTTTTAAACAAGCTCATACAAATCCCTTAAAAAACAACCGGGGCGTTGCCAGCTGCAAGGCTAGCTGAGGTGATGATGTCGAGCACATCGTCTCACACACCACAAAGACTATTAGGTCTGATGCATTGTATTTTTAAAGTGCACTCTGCCTAGTGTGTCGATGTTTTGCGCCGCAATATATATTCTCCTTGTGTTCTGATTCCTGTTTGAACTCCAAGAATTGTTGCCGTTACGTTGGTATTAAGTAACACATAACCATTAGCTAAATAAGTCTCTTGCATAGGTTTGATGGATATGGTTCTTTTGACACATTGGCATGAGAGGATAAAACGTTTGCATCCAGGTGACACCTTGCAAGCAGGAACACAGGGCAGTGCAATTTAACTGCGTGTCTAGTCCCACCAGGACTAGAATTTAATAGGCTTCCCTTAGCGCCAACGTGCTCGGTCTAGAGTGGGTGCGTTATTATTTTTTGGTCTTGCGGTGACCATATCTTGGCACCCGGACAAGCAATTTCACAGCCTTTTCAACCACATAGATTATAATAGGATCATATCGATCTGACCAATGGGCATCTGATTGAAGTATCTGCGCATTACAAACACACTATTGTACAGACAAATAACGTGTTCTTACCTGACTGAAGGTGGGAGGTGGAGGGGGAGGTGGTGGAATTGGCATTCTGACTCTCTCAACAAGTCTTGCGGGCGTGCGGTGTTCTCAGATACACAAAAACCCAGTCACCACCTGCGATAATTATGCAAAAATCCCTATTTCAGAGTACTCTAATGAGGCATAGTGGTGTTGGTTTTAATAACCAACATTCATTTCGATTATTCAACGAGGTAAAACAAGCGGTCAAACGTTCTAGGTTCCCTAGCGACAAGAATATAGAATAGCGTAGCTAAATATTGGCTAAACCGATGTCTAGCATGGGCACACGTGTGACATTGTTATTGATGACGTCTTCGTTTGCAGACTCTCTCTTCTAGCTATCAAGCTATGCTAGTGGAAAGCCAGCTATCTTACCTTTGTCAGGTACTGCGGTTGAACGCTGCAAATTAGCTATCGCTGGCTACCTTTAAGTCAGCCAAGGGTCTGAAAACCCATAATAAAATGGCCATCTACCAAACGCTACGTCTTGTTTAGTTAGGCCGGCCAAGATCGGTTAGCGAAAAGCGGCTTGTTCAAATCCATCGCCAAATATCGAATATAACTTTAACTAGTAATAGCAAGATGAGAGACTAGCGTGCGTACATTAGCTAGTGGGATTTGCAACACAAGTATCTAACCAATGAGCATAGAAACTTAAAGCAATTGCGGTGACTCTGCTGCAATGGGGTACATCATTCACAGCAGTCACTGTTGTTGTAATCTAGCAGGGCTATTTAGGTACGATACATTCTACCGTTATACGACAACCATAGCATAAATGTCGCGATCTTAACAAGGCTAGGATTCGTGTTAGTGTGGCCATTACGTTAGCTAGACTATTGTAAGATACAGACTCTGCTGCTAGCTAGGCTTGGTTAGCCTGCCATTGTTGCCAACCTGTGCAAATTATCTTAATTTGGGCTTGCGCCCACTATACCGCTTGCAAATGCAACTTACTTGAGTTTGTAAGCTATCATTTCCTTCATCTTCAGTGCTTTTACGTTTTAAGATGGCCATTGACACTTCACTAGCATTCGAGCTCACGTCTCTTCAGTTGCTGCGGCGATTTGCTGAAGCAGTTAATGAGCGTTCAACCAGTGTTTTTAACCCGGAAATATACACTTCCAATGAATGCTGCAGTAGCTTTATCAAAATGGAGGAAGGGTAGTAGTTAGTATCTATGTAATATATTCGCACCGTCTTATTTGCACAGTAATGTGATGTAGTTGTTTTTTTAGTGCTTGAATGCATGCCGGAAGAGGATGAGAAGCTGCATATATCATTTATCTCCCGCAACTGCAATACTATAATTACGAGTTAATTATTAGTAACGTTGTCACTACCGCTTGTTATTACTCGTTTCATATTCTGGGATTCGCTTTATTGTGTGGTTTAATATGTGTTGCTTTTCAAACAGCGAAGGGGGTTGGTGGGTGTGTGCGTGATAATGGAAATCCATCTTCCCCATCTGTGAATGTCCACTACATCCGCTTGATGGCAGTAGGGCTATACCATCTAAAAGACTTCTGGCTGGATCGGGTTTGGGCTGGATACCGCACATTACCGCTCAAGGATGTAATCGGTAACAGTAGCAGGCACTGATAAGATAGGTGCCATTTTGGTAAAATAAGCGAGTTCTTCGATTGACCTTCAAACTGTTATATATTCAGCAAATGTGTTACAACTGCTATTGATCCTTGAAATCTGACCTGACGGACGCTTGCTAGTTATCCCCCTACCTAAATCTTGGGATCCCACATATTTCTTAGATTATCATCCATTATCCATTCTATCGTGTGTCTGTCAAATCCCAGAAAAACGTCTCTATATAATTAAATGAAACATTTATACTAACCCTGTAATTTAAGTGAACCTGAGTGGATGTTGTTAATGCACGTTTTCTTGACAGCAATGAACCGCAGTGACTATTGGCACTTTTGAATTCACTAAAAGCATTTGATGCAGTGGATCAAGATGAAGTACTACTTGCTAAATCTCATCCCCACAGATACCATTAATATTTACATGAGTGGCCAGGTAGTTCTGATCTCTGACCATGAAGATGTTGCATTATGCAAATACTTCTACCAGGGCAGAGATACTCCGTAGCCCTCAAACTCTGCCCTGGACCTTGAGGCCAGTTCCACTTCAATACACTCAGTTGGCAGTATTGACAAGTTTCATCAGCTAAATGCCCTAAAGTTTTAATTAATGTTGTGCTGGATTGTTTCTAGTAAAGGTGGGGATATCTTCATGATTCCTTCCCGCTGTAGAACATTTAAATTTACCAATATTTATTGTATTGCAAAATTGCCCACGGGGCAAATATATGTCCTACCAACACAAATCACAGTCCACCTAAAAGAATCCTATAAAAACATCCTATAAATACTAATAGGTATCTAAAATGTCAATATATTTTGTACTTCGGGTTACAGTATATTCTTGCAGTGGTTTCTATTTAAGATCCAACCACACCTGCACATTTCACTTTTTTGTAATGTTTAGAAGTGTCAATGTTTTTTTTTGTGCAAATCCCAATATTAAACTGACTGACCGACTAAGTAACTGACTGATCGATTAACTAAACACCTGACAAACTAACCTGCTATATGTCCTACCTTTATTTAACTGGGTGGTGCAAAAACGGTATCTCCACCCTCACATGGAGGCACCCTGACCGTAGTGCAGTGGCAGTGGTGCAGCGACATGGGTGCAGGGGAAATGGTGCAGTGGCAATGGAGCCGTGACAGCAGTGTGACAGCGACGCAGTGACAACGGTGCAGAGTGGAGCAGTGACAGTGGTGACAGTGTGGTTAGCCAGCACAGGGTTACATCCACAGAGGACTAGGCTTTATAATTTCTTTATAATTTGGTTGATAAGAAACGAGTGGAACCTTAATGTACTGTCTCACCGGTCCAGCAGCTAGAACATACCCAGCTTCCTGGGCACTGGTGGGGGCACTGTTGGGCTGAGTTAGCATCGGATTCTTCACCAACAGCCGCCTGAAGTGGTTTTCTCTGGACCATGCGAGTGACCGCAGTAAAAGAGACCTCTGGTCTAAAATAAGACCCAATGAGCCATGACATGCGCAGGAGCCAAGCTTGTTAATATAGTTTGTTTTTATTTGAAAAAAGTTTCAAACTAAAAATGTTCTGTAAAAATGCATATTCATAGTGTTCATTTCCCTCCATTCATGTGGTGCACTCATCTTTTAACCACTGTAACATTCCATCATCCCTCGATTTTCTCTCTCGTGTTTGATAGGAACGTGCCGTGGGACTGGTACAGCCACACTACAAACTACAGGATCACACGTCCTGCGCCTGCCTCTCCCAGCACAATTCCCATGATCAAAATAGAAAACAACAGAAAAGTTACATGATTATCCTTGTTGTAAAATAAATCTCTTTGGCATACATCCTCTGCCTCTTACCTCAGAAAGACAGCCCCCCCTCCCCTTCCCATAAAGACACATTAAAAAAAATATCTTTCATAACAATGCACACACTGTACTTGTGGAAATGTCAGTTGCAGTAGCTGCTGGAAAGAGGCTAGCCAGGCAGGTCGCGTTTTACATCGTACACACATTTAAAGTCGAAGCAAAATGTGTCGGGAGTCCTTGACGTTCATGTATATACTGTGCTGGTAGAGTATCTGCAGCCTGATTGGTCTACCGGACCAGAGATACAACAACCACATCGCTAGGGGGCAGTGGTTGTGGCCACGCCCTCTTGGGAGTGTTTGTGTTGTGAAGGGTTCTCTGGACACGCCCTCAGAAGAGGGTTTGGGGACACTCGCTTAGGCGAGAGGGTGCTTGTTGTGGACACACGCTAAGAGAAGGGTTCTCCCCCACAGGGGAGAAGGGTTCTCATTGTGGATATACCCTTAGAGAGAGGGTTCTCATTGTGGCCACACCCTCTGGGAGAGGGTTTTGGTTGTGGCCACACTCTCAGTGGAGAGGGTTCTCATAGTGGATACACCTCAGGGAGAGGGTCCTCATTTTGGATACACCCTTAGGGGAGAGGTTTCTTGCTGTGTACACATGCTTAGGGGAGAGGGATCTTGTTGTGGCCACACCCTCAGGGAGAGGGATCTTGTTGGGGACACACCCTTTTGTGAGAGGGTTCTTGTTGTGGACCCAGATGCATTCTGGGTAATGAACTGGGGGCTTGGTAATAGGCAGCACAGGGAATGTTGCTGTTCCAAATACCAGGAACTTTCAATGTCTGAACCAGTTATTGTTGTATGTGGCTACGCATACCGCCATGCAGAACAGAGGCTACACTTGAAGAAAAGAAATACTGAAGTGTACTGTAATTATGCAAGGAAATGTCTAAAACCAACACAGCATCTAAAAGTTTAAGCTCAATCCCCCTCCACATTAACTGTAGCATAGCAATTCTTCAATTTGACACACACTAAATTCTTTTTTTTTTCTTTTCTTTCGTTCTTTTTTCCGTCCCTGATTGCCCAAGTGTCTCCCCGTGAAACTGGAGTTTCCCTCTGTGAAGAAATCCTCATCATCCGTCTTCATGCTCACTTCTCTAGCTCCATTTTGTGCCTGCATTGGAAGAGGCAATCGTTTAAATGTCATCCATGTGTTTTACAGGTATTCTGAGCTAGTAGTTGTGTGTGCGTGTTTGTGCGCTACGGAGAGCACAATGCTAAGCAGGTTTATTAGAGGGACTCTTTGTGTTACATTACTGACCTAGCCCTGTGTGTTAAAGGGGCTCTGGGTAGGCCTGTCGGGGGTCGTAGGTCATTTCAGGCATGTACTGCTCATGCATCTCTGCCTCCAATGGGATGCCATCCATGGGCAGGTCAGAGTAGCCGTAGGGCGGGTAGGCTCCGTCCAGCTCTGAGAGGGAGGGAGAGATGGAGAGAGGGAAGAAGGGAGAGAGAGGGGGAGAGAAACATGGTGGGCTGAGAGAAAGACAGAGGGAGAACCTCTGCTAAACTGTTAATTTCAATTGTTAAGTTCCACTTTCTTTGGCGACATTGATACTTAGTATACTGATAGTCATATACCTAGATGGGTACTGGTCATATTTTAGGACAAGCACAGGATGTCTGTCCTCTTTACACGAGTACAAGTGTGAATTGGAAGCATGGTACTCGCTAATTCGTATCTCTATTAAGGTTGGAACACATGTAGTTGCTGGTTTTGGCACTCAGAAGCCAGAGCACCTCGTCCCGATTAGTGCTTGTCACGGTCACACAGACTACTTCTCAGGGCTGTGTAGACGTCTCACGGGAACGCGCACGAACGTCCCTCCTCTGTTGCTAGCGGCAATACAGAATAGCGGTGAACAGAGGAGGAAGCACATTCTGTACATGCACTAGACAGTGTGTGTGGAGCTGGATCATTAGGCAGTCACTCAGGAGTCTTCCTGTGACGGATGGGCCGAACAGCTGAAATTAGACGTTTCCTCACCTTCATTCAACCTGGATTGTCTTCCATTAATGCGGTTTCATTGCCTGTTTAATAATGTGAGCACTGCAATGTGTTACATTTCAGCTGTGAAAGGACAACCAGTCCTCTGGAAGGATGGTGGCTAATGTATTGCTTCCTCTTTGCATGCACACACAAACATGTATCCTGGGAACATGTATCCTTTGCTGGACACCCAAAATATACCAATTTAAAATCCCTAACCGTAAACCCCAAAAACCCTAATTGTAACATTTACCCTCAACCTATCCCCTAAGCCAAAATCAATTAAATGGTCCACAGGGACAAGGGTATCAGAAGGTCACATTTTCCCATCTTTGTGTGGTCCCCACTGGGACGGTACAACATGGAAAACCATGTAAGTGCACACAGGGGGATAAATGAGGGATCAGAGTTGTAATTAAAGATGTTGAGATGAGAAGGGGGGCAGGAGAACGAGAACGTGGACGCCGGAAGAGATCCAGCAGAAGACAGTTGAGTCACAACTAGGACGCAGGATTACAGAGGCCCAAGATTATCGGGAGAAAAGCACTGTTTCAGTAGTGACCGAGAGCCACGGGCAGAACTACAGATAACAGGCTCAGCAGAGGAAACGGGAATGTGTGTGTGTGTGTGTGTGTAAGAGGGGGAGGAGGAACGAGGGAGTGATAGACTACATGACGATGATAGATGGCCAGTTAATGGAAATGTAAATGACATGGAAATGTGACCGGGAGGGGTGGGGAAGACGGAGACCTCTGCAGATCCAATGTCATCCCTCCGCTGACAGCCCACACTGGGGAGCATCACACACACACACACACACACACACACACACACCCTCTCTCTCGTGTCAGAACACCGCGGTGTGACCAGGGGGCCAAGTCTACTATGCAGAAAGCGGAGGACCGCCACTGTAGCCCGATAAACATGACTCTCTGCTCCTCCCCCGATGCACGCGGGTCCCTGAATGTGTCTCCCACCGCGTGAGAGAGACGGGAGCTGACGTAGAGCGAGCGTTTTCTGGCGGGAGGAAACCGCTAGGTTGAAGACACTGTCACTTAATAACCCCAAGTTGTTCGTTTCTGCCGGCGCCGGAAAAGGGTGATGAGAGAGACGAGATTAGTTTGTGATGTTGTTTTTCATCACGTTCAACTGTGTGTGTGGGTGTGTGTGTGGGTGTGTGTTTGTGTGTGCCTGATGGGTAAGGTGAGGACAGGCTTTGCTGTGACATTGCTTGCATGTTGATTTAATGATCCCCCTCTGGTACACACTGTCTCCTGTCACAGCTTACTGACAGGAAACCAATCAAGTGGCACTTAGCCCAAATGAAGAGGACTCAGAGGTGTGTGTGGGTGCGCGTATTCCCTTATGCCTTCCTGTGCCCCCTGGTTTACTGGTTTTCCTCTCAGTTTACATGCAGTAGAGTATTGGACCATGTTCGATGCAGAAATGTTACTGTAGTATAATCCAGTCTTGAGTACAACAGAGCTCAACATGGGAACATGCCTCTAAGGGGTCCTGTAGGATTCATTCATCGCTGAAAGTCTAGAGTCAGGTTCAAGGCATAAATGGGCAGCAGAGGTGTTTCCAGTAGGGGGCTCCAACTTTAGGGGCCCTCACTGAAATCCCGCTAGGGGGCCCCAAAAGACAAGAGTTTCTGACAGTTTTGTGTTGTAAAACGTTCTTAGGAACACATAATTGCTTCGCCCAGTAACAAAAATGAAGTGAAGTGTGCCATTACTAATGATTAGATGTCTGACAGGTAGCCATCTTGAATCCTGTTAGCTGATTAGCCAAGGGGTCTAACAGAGGCCAATGCATTAGGCCAGCAATGCCTGGGTTAGTAGGGTTAGTAATCCTGCCATGGTTTAGGTTTAGTTATTCTGCCATTGTTTGGGTTAGGGTTAGTAATCCCTAATCATAGTAATCTTGCCATGGTTAGGGTTAGTTGCTAGCAGCCCAGAACAGGACCAGTTTGTATAACAGGACCAGACTGGACCGGTTTGTTTCACAGGACCAGATTGTACTGGTTTGTATAACAGGATCAGACTGGACCGGTTTGTATAACAGGACCAGACAGGACGGTTTGTATAATAGGACCAGCCTGGACCGGTTTGTTTCACAGGACCAGATTGGACCGGTTTGTATGAGAACTAGACAGGAAAAGTTATTGTGGGTAAAATAACTGTTGAGGAATCAGGAAACACTATAGTTTCTATATCTTCTATATCTTTGACAAAACAAGAAATGAATGAGTTTTCACCCCTGTGCCAACCTCAAATGTAAGAGAGGCATGTCTATTGCTAACTAATACCCTTTTCAGACATACAGTCTGTAAAACTTTACACACACTTCAATTACTGCATAGTTCTATATCCGTAAGGACACGTGAGGGCTTTTCAAATGCCGCCAGGAAATCGCAGAGATGGTTTAAAACCGCCACTGTAGCGGTGTTTCCTTCCTAAAGAAATGACGTGTCTGAACCGGACAAACATTCATCACTAGGCGACCAGAACTGGTAATAGTTCTGGTCTACTGCCAGTTATATTGCAAACAGCCCAAACACCGCCCATCTGTCTGCTGGCTGTGTGTAGACCGCCCTCTCCTAAAACACTACATTACGTTTGTCACATCACATAACAAGATATAGACAGTATATATCAAATATATACGGATCAAAACCAAAGCGTAGGATTCTACGTTTAGCACTTTCGCAGTTCTGCCCCGTCGTAGAATAAAACCGCCTGAAAGGGGGCGGCTGCTTCTCAGGCCCCACTCTGTGAAATGTCATCAGTTGCTGTCGACGCGTAACTGTAGTAGCGTTGCATGTCTAAAAGAAAGGTTCACAAAATGTAACTGTAGTAGCGTTGCATGTCTAAAAGAAAGGTTCCCAAAATGTAACTGTAGTAGCGTTGCATGTCTAAAAGAAAGGTTCACAAAATGACTGACAGCCAGGCGCGCTGCTGTGAAATACCACATCCCGCTACAATCCTTTTCTTTTGCCAGAAAGTCTTTTGGGGATTATAAACTAGATCATAAACTCCCAATGACCTCTATGATGAAGTCAATGATACGTTATCAGGTTCAGCTAGGGGCCTTGTCGGCTGGCTGGCTCTCTGTCCAGCTCAGGTCACCACCTTAGTCTCTCCCAAAGTGAACAAGAATAATGGTCTGAGATGACAGAAAACCGCAACCTTTATTTTGTAGAAATAAAGGTCCCTTAATGGTGTCTCTGTTGGCCAGCTTGCCATAATCTCCTGACCGTGGGGGGGGGGGACTGGACGTCACTCACCATCCGTCAGGTACGCAGCTTCCATGGGCACAGCGTTGTGGGCCTAGAGAGAGAGAGAGAGAGAAGCGAGAGGGAAAACGTTCAACATGTTCTGTGCTAACCCAAACGCTTCACTTATTGTTCGATTACCTGGTGGAAAGCAAGACAGGCTGTTGCCACTGGCGCTAGGCAGTAAATCTATCCCATAATGCAAGTAGTGTGAAGAGGACACCAGTCCGCTGTTTCGGGTCGTGCTTGACAACCTGACGATTCAGCAGGTTCCAATCTGCCTCTCGAGGGTGCCAGACCCCTCCCATGCCCCAAGATGTGAGATTCCGCAAGGCCTGGCTCGATTTGATTGATTAACACTGGGGGCCACTAATCCAATGAGCGAGTCTGGCTGGCTGTAATTAACCAATAGGCTTTGAGAGACCACTGTGGCCGGCAGGGGGCGGGCTCAGGCACAGCGTTAGCTGTGTATTGGAACGGTGGGGAAAGTGTGGACAGGCTAGCTTTGATTTCCGTGGTGTATTGATTGGTTTCTGAGGTGATTGATTGATTTCTGAGGTGTATTGATTGGTCAGTTTTGCGGTGTCTATTAGGATTAGGCTACAGTTCTTTCCGGAAGCAATGACATATTGGAAAAATATTGGTTTGTTTTCAAGCAGCCCAAGGGGCATAAACCCGTCAAACCCCTTATGGGCAACGACTGACATGGGCAAGGTTGTTCCTCCGCACCCTGTACTGACACCAGATGGGGTGGGGGGGGGGCGTCAGTGGCTGAGACTGGCCTTACCATCTCCCAGGCAACAGGGTCATGTTTGAAGAGCGAGTGGGTGAGCTCCACAGACACTCGCTTCCTGTAGTCAGAGCTCTTGTCCTCCGAGATGCGGAACAGAACGGCTGCTGCATAGGTGGCTGTGATGGAGAGGAGGGTCGGAGGAGTTGGGGGGAGGAGAGAGAGAGAGAGATGGGGAGTACGGGAGTTGGGGGGGAGGGTTGGAGAGGATGAGTTAACAGAAATGCCAACGGGGCACAAACATGTAGAACCACATTGAGCAATAATGGAGAAGGGCAGACTTGGAGGCAGGGATATTGTGTAAATACAGAGATTTGGAGGCAGGGATATTGTGTATATACAGAGACATGGAGGCAGGGATATTGTGTGTGTATACAGAGATTTGGAGGCAGGGATACTGTGTATTTACAGAGATTTTGAGGCAGGGATACTGTGTATATACAGAGACATGGAGGCAGGGATACTGTGTACATACAGAAGTTTGGAGGCAGGATATTGTGTAAATACAGAGATTTTAAGAGACAGAGGTACTATGAAAAGAGACGTGAGGAGACAGATATACTATTTGCAGAGCGATCCAGAGAGCAAGGTAAGAGGAGAGAGAGAGCGAGCGATGAGGTCCGCCACGCGGGGGTTTCCGCCACTGACCGATGCCCTCGTTGCTGGAGTGCAGCAGCTCCATGAGGGGGGCGGAGGCTCCCTCGGCGTCGATCATCTCGGCGGACTGCTTGTCCAGGGCCAGCTCACACAGCACCCCGGCGGACACTCGCTTCACGTTCTCCACGTACGAGTACAACAGCTACGACAGGATGGACGGTGCGAAAGGCCGAGAAACAAACAGAGAGAGAGGCAAACTCACGGTCACACACACAAACATCTTGTAGAAACACCAACGTTCAACTTGCTTTCCAACATCCTGCCTCCGACCAATCGAGCAGCAGGAGGACTCGGACGTCCTACCTGAACAAACAATGGGATGGTCTGCATGCTGGCGATCTCCCCCCTGTTGACGGGGTCTCTGGCCAGGATGTGCAGGGCCCCGGTGCATCCCTCAACTATCTCCTCCATCCGAACGCCATCCTGACGGGGAGAGTTGGGGTCAGAAGTTGGTCGGGGAATGTGGGTGATACACGTGGCGGCACGGGTCCCCTCTAGTGATCCCCTGCGTCTGGGGGCCGCCTAGCGATTAGGCCCCCCTGTCGCTTATGGCTAGAACCGGCCCTGTGTCTCACTCTCTCTCTTTGTGTCCCTCTTTGTGTCCCTCTCTGGGTCTCTCCGGGTCCCTCTCTGGGTCTCTCCGGGTCTCTCTCTAGGTCTCTCCGGGTCCCTCTCTGGGTCTCTCCGGGTCTCTCTCTAGGTCTCTCCGGGTCCCTCTCTAGGTCTCTCCGGGTCCCTCTCTGGGTCTCTCCGGGTCCCTCTCTGGGTCTCTCCGGGTCCCTCTCTGGGTCTCTCCGGGTCCCTCTCTGGGTCTCTCCGGGTCCCTCTGTGGGTCTCTCCGGGTCCCTCTCTGGGTCTCTCCGGGTCTCTCCCTGGGTCTCTCTGTGTCTGGGGTTATTGCTGTGATGCTTCCAGTTCAAAGTGGGCCAGAGACTGGATTGGCTGTTCAAGCCGGGACCTCTCCCTGTAGGCTGACTGGCCTGAATTCCTCCTCCGTGTGACTGGAGAGGTCTGGGCCCTGCATCGCATCTGCGGACATGCTGGCGACTGCTGGACAGGCCTGCAGGGTCCCGGCTGGTGCATTGCACCCGATCACTGAGTGTTTGTGACATTCTCGGGGAAACAACAATCCAGGCTCTTTGAAACCCTGCTGGTTTGCTATGAAAACCAAAATATGCTAAGTGCTAATTGTCGTACCTTCTCTATTGTTAGTTCACGACAAGTCGAAAACTTCAGGCAGGTATTGTGCTTAGGACCAATGAGGCGCTAACAGAAAGGCAGTGACATTACTTTCCTCCTGTTTTTTTATTTCTAGTTCCTCCCACTGTGTATATTTTCATACAAAGTTGTAAATACGTGTATACTGCAGCCATGCAAAGGACGTAATCGTCAGGCTTGAGAGACCAGTGAGGAAGTTGATTTGACTTGTGGTACGTGTGTTAGTTAGAAGATGCAACTCACTCTGTATGGGAGTATTTCTACGAACTAGGGCACCACTGAGCACGTCTTACAGCATGTTTTGTAGTGGACTGTTTTGGGCTGTTAAATGGTAATGAAGAATTCTTCACTGCTCAGCTTGGCAATTTCAACGTCCTTGATTGAACAGGTGCTTCAGAGGCTGTTGTGAACAGTGAAGTTCATCACCACGGCCAAGCTCTTCGTCAGCCAAGACCTCAACGGCAGGTGAAAGTCCCTTAAATAACAAACAAGCCTAGCAATCCAAAATAAACAGAACCATATACAGATTGTACCCCCCAAGACATAAGACTGTGAGACAAGACTGTGCACAGCTTCTACCCCCAAGCCGTAAGACTCAGGGGTGTCTACAGAATGGTTCCAGTAGAGGGGCATGGGAGGGGAGCAGCAAGAAAAACTGTTACTGACTTTTATTAATAAGATGTTTTATGCTAAACATTCATCATACAGGCGTTTGTTAATTCCTTCTAGCCTTTGTTTCAAAATGAACAAGACATTTATGTCCACATGAAAAACACAATATCAAAAAGAGCCTTTTAATAGGGAGGTCAGTCAGTCAGTGTAACCAAACGGCTCTAAAAGAAGTAGAAAAAACGAAATCATTAAGCAGTATTTTTCAGCAACCGCCCATGAACATCTGACCCCAGTGAAGATGTTAGGGTCCTGACCACACAAACTTGTACCAACCACAGTTGAGATGTTGGTCGGCACATACAAATACAATTCATGTAGCCTATACACATGCAATTCCAGGGAACTATCCAACTTCTCGCGTTACATCGTCTAGCGGGTAAACCGTCATTCATAGAAAAGTGGGAATGGCACGTCTTGCTTGGCACAGCAACGTTTCTTCTTCTGATTGGTCAGCACTGCCAACGACCACTAGCCAATTAGTCCATTTGTACACTGCCAACGACTACTAGCCCATTAGTCCATTTGTACACTGCCAACGATCACTAACCCATTAGTCCATTTGTTCACTGCCAACGACCACTAGCCCATTAGTCCATTTGTACACTGCCAACGACCACTAGCTGACGGTATAACAATTCTTAGACAGTTACAGTCTAAGTCCATTTGTACACAGCCATAAGGCATGGAGGAGATCAAGGTTTCTCTCTTTGATGTAACATTTGCAGTTTCAATAGTTTCGGGGAAATTCATTTTTGGGCCATATTTCGAAAAGATCTTGCTTTTTTCCTATTGTGACTGATAGCATTTGGAGCCAATAGAAATGGATGGGGCAGTTAGGAACCAATCCGATTTCTGGGGTGTGCCACTCTGTGCCACTCCTTTGACTTTGACCCTGATAAGACTGTTAAACTAAACCCTGTACAGCTTCTTCCCCCCCAAATACAAAAGACTGCTAACAAGTCTGCCAAATACATTTCAGGCGGCTAGCCCACCATCCCATGAGCCGCACTCTAAATATGCTGTGGTGGATCATCTGACACGGGTTCAAAAATGCCATGCAACGCTTAGGAGATACAGCTGCTCATAGGCAATAGAAAATTGCACGTATGTATTTGCCACTTGGACACGCGTATGAAGCACAGCCGAATATCCAGCCAGTCTGTCAGACTGGTTAGCTGACGCTCTGACTGTGTCGCCCCCCATCAGCCCTGCTCAGATCTCCAGGAGTGTTTACACTCTGGGGGACCAGGGTCAGGGAGTTGTTTCTGAACAGGCCGTGGGTGTTATCGTAGCTTCCTCGGTTGGTTGCCCTGGGTCGGTCCGGGTCAGTTTGTTCCCTCACTCACATCAATCTGACCCCGTGTAAACATTTTAATAGCTGTGAAACGCTAGCTCCCCCTGCCCTCGGCAGAGTCACGATTCCACGGTGTATCCTTGACTTGTCACAGCCTACGTTGACTTCCTCACCTCCCTCTCCAAGCAAGTAGTGTTAAAGGACAAAAGGGTCCTCTCCTCAGGCTCCAATGGCCTCTCTTAATAAAGGGTTGGACTGCTTTAAGGGTTTACATATTAAAGGGATTATTGTTGACATCTATTAATTGTCAGTGATTGTCTCCTGACTCCCTATTTTATTCCTTTATATCGGGGTGTTATATTGTTACTATATCAACTTGTCATGTTATGTTTATAATTCTCCCGGACTTGTCCACCTTTCAGCCCCCGGGGATCCCATCTAGCCTTCCGGTTACTCGTCAGATGCTTTAACCGCAAGGCTGCCGGCTAAAGGTGACAGCAGTTCTGTGTGCCTTGACAGTGCTCATTTGTCACGGCTCCAGAATAGCCCGGGTTTTCGGTTTTCCCCCATTTTCCTTTGTTGCCTGATGCGGACTCCAGGCTCCGGTATGCCGCTCCGGTATGCTGCTTCAGTATGCCGCTCCAGTATGCCGCTCCACTCCTTCCAACCCCCTGCCCATCACTCGGTCCCTCTTCAGCACCACTCTATTGATGCCCATTCCTTCCTCTCACTACTCACTGCCAGATAAGTCTGTCTAGGGTTGCGTGCCTCTTTTGGTGAAGCTTTTTCTAGAAAGTTATTTTGCAGTTTTGTTCGTTAGTTTGTTTTTGCCACGCCGTCGTTCCCTGTTCCCCCGTGGAATTGTTCCTGTGCCCTTCCCCACTGCCTTGTGTTACCTTGGACTGTTTATTTTATCTCCCCGTGACACATATCAGGAGACGGTATGAGTTGTACATGTCTTCGGGTGGGCGTGGCCAACCTGGTATGTCTGCTGAGCGCTGGAGGCGTGTCTCTGGGTGTCCTGGTGAGCCTTCAGCAACAGGTTGACCAATCGGGGGATGGCTCCGGCATCTCTCAACGGGGCCTGATTGACTGGGCACAGTGCCAGGTTACGGATCAAACCAACCGTGGCCTATCAGAGAGGAGAAAAAGAGCAGGTTGGCACCAATCAAACGTCCTTTGCGGCTACAATACCGCTTACCAGTACACCAAAGCATTATTAAACTAAGGCATTATTACACTCAGGCATTATTACATTAAAGCATTATAAAACTAAAGCATTATTAAATTAAAGAATTATCAAACTAAAGCATACTTACATTAAAGCATTATTAAGATAAAGCATTATTGCACTTAAACCTTATTATGACCGTGCATGTATGAAAGCATAAAAGACTCAACAGAACTCTGATCAAAACCTCTGAAAAAGATATTTGCCCACATATGGAAGTTTTATACATATATTTTACATGTTTTGTTATTATATGTTATTATATATTTGACATGTTTTGTTATTATATGTTATTATAGATTTTACATGTTTTGTTATTATATGTTATTACAAATTTTACATGTTTTCTAGTGCAAAAGTGTGGTTTTGAGCAATCTGTCTAATTTTGGACAGGTGTTTTGCATTGGAGATAAATGTTTTTTATCAAAAAGCAAAGTAAGTAGTTAACCTGAACTAAGGTGCTCAGGTCAAAGAACGGGTTGTATGACAAATTTTTCAAATTTTTTCCATATTCTTTAGGATTAGCCCCAACATAGATCTATAACATTGTATATAAAGTTAGGATTATCCCCAACATGGCCCAATAACATTGTATATAAAGTTAGGTTTATCCCTAACATGGCCCAACAACATTGTATATAAAGTTAGGTTTATCCCCAACATGGCCCAACAACATTGTATATAAAGTTAGGTTTATCCCCAACATGGCCCAATAACATTATATATAAAGTTAGGTTTATCCCCAACATGGCCCAATAACATTGTATATAAAGTTAGGTTTATCCCTAACATGGCCCAACAACATTGTATATAAAGTTGCCTTTCAAACCTACATCATCCATTTGACATATTTAAAGAACAATATCCTAGTGGTTAAAATAGCTACGGCTAGATTTACAATGTGTGCTGTGATGTAGGGCTGGTAGCCTAATCCTCTACAAACACACACACACTCCCTGCTGTCTGATGGCGAGAAGTGCAGATCAGGAAGAAAAAATATCCTTCAGAATTGCAGGCTTTAACGCTTCACTGGGTATTCAGCCGTGGCCAGCAGAGTCGGTCTCAATAACACACAATGATGGAGTGAATGGATTCTTTAATCCAGATTGCATTTAGACATGTATGTGTAAGCAATGACAGCTGCACCTACACAAATTCCAGAATACACACACACACAATGTTAATGTGAATCCCATCATTTGAAAATAAACATTCATACAGCTCGCTACTTATGTATAATTAATCTGAATAAACACACATACAAGTACAGACATGTACACAAATTCTTCAACCCCTCCACTATATGATATTTAAATTCTGATTAATACACTGTTTCAAAGGATGAGATTTAAATTCCGATTCTTCCACTGTTGGATATTTAAATTCTGATTAATACACTCTTTCAAAGGATGAGATTTAAATTCAGATTCTTCCACTGTATGATATTTAAATTCAGATTCATACACCCTTTCAAAAGATGGTATTTAAATTCAGATTCATCCACTCTTTCAATGGATAATATTTAAACTTTGATTCATTCACTCCTTCACTGTATGATATTTAAATGCAGAAGGCGTATATGACATATGACTGATTAGACACAGCTTGGTGCAGAAAGACCTCCTGCCTGACGTAGACCAGAAGGAGGCCGAGATGGTGGAGTGTGTGTGTGTGTGTGTGTGTGTGTGTGCATCCCCGCGTGTGTGAGCTGGAGTAGCTGGCATGTGTGAGCGTCTGTGCACACACGAGAATTTACATTCACTGTGCTGCCCACTGATGCCTTCTAATCTCATACTGGTGTAACCATATAAAAAGAAAAACACATTTGCGTTTGGAGGGATTAAAACGCCCCATAACTTTCCTGTCTCCAGAGCCGTACCCAACGCACTATTACACCCACACCCCGTGAAAGGGGGAACCACATTCCTGTGTGTAAAGTGGGTTTCATTCTTATTGGGTTTATGTTCTGTTTCTGGGAACTAAATACTAGTCAATCAGAGCTACCCGACCCCTCCGATTGTGTCGTACACATGGTCAAGTAATTGCCAACAAGCTGGCCGACGATCTAATAACGTCGCAACATACTTCTGTCAGTTGAAGCGGAGGACGATGTTCACATCAATATTGACGTGTCACTGCGGATCAGGGAAACGTGAGTCAGTGGAGAAACACACACACACATCCACGTGCCAAGTGCAGATGGCCTGCAGGCACACTGCGTGAACCAATAGACTTTCATACATTTTTCAGACCATGAACAAATTCCAAGGACGAGGCAAGTGTGATCTTACTCATGAACTTTAAGGCCATTGAAAGGACAGGACACGAGGACTGAACACAGACCGACGAAGAGAATCCACCAGGAGGTCTTGTGTACCAGCACAGAGGAGAACGACAGAGCAGGACACACACACACACATGCTCATCCACTGAACTGTTTGATCCTGTTGGCATGAACTCATGCGTGGATCATGAATGCTGCATTCTCAGGGTGAATCAGAGGAGCATCTCAAAACAGACAAGCAGACGACTTGCGCAGGACGGAAAACATTCACCGTTACACATCAGTTGAAGGTCGGGGTCAGTACTGATGAGCAAAAATCTAACACCGTCTCAAACTTGAATCAAATCCTTGAAAACAATGACTTCTCACAATGGAAAAAACGCTAACCAGTATGTGTTGCTGTGGACACAGTACTGTTCATATTACATGCATGGTCCTGGTAACACATTATATTCTGTAGCCTAGAGGTCATGCTACAAATAGTATTGAGTATGTCATGTCGAATGCTGAAAGGTGTTCAAATTGATTCAAATAATTGCAAACATTTTGACAGTGGATATTGATCGCAAATCTATGTAACTTATATATATGGTAACTTAAACATGTAAAAAGATTAAGCCATATTTGTAGGAGGACAAAGGTCTCAGGCACCTGAAAGTCAACCGAAAGCCATTTATTTGGGGAGTCAGTGGTTATTTGACATATAAATCAGCATAGCCAGTTGAGCCAGGATACCTGAGTGGTAATTGGTCAACAAAGCATCAGCTGATGTAGATCGCTCCTATCACAGTGTCACATTTCATACCTGTCCATTTAAACTTCAAGTTCCTCACTCAGTCTGAATTGACGATGCTACCATCATCCTTTCAGACCTAGCATGCTGGGAAAAATCCACACAATGTCCCCCCAATATACTGATATATAAAATACAAATACAATGAAAATGTGCTATTTTACGACAGGCAACCATGAACATAATAATCTGACAAATGTAATCATGATCATAACTAAACTTAACAAATTGCCTTTGTTATTACTACTGGTTCTAGTATTACGGGTTTACCGCAGTTCTGCGCGTCCAAAATCCAAAGTGGAAATGTAATGAGTGTTACGTAGGCTCTATCACTGTCGATTGTAATAGTTTTAACTTCAGCAACTCATTTCACACTGGAATTGTGGAAATTAGTAATATTTTGCATGGAGTGGGAACAAACCTTTTGGTGAAAACGGGCCGATTTGCCAGTGCTGATCAACCAACCTTCACTAACGTTATCAATCCACACATTTGCCCAGCAAACACTGTATGCTCATGAGACTATTCAACTACCATTAATGTCTTTATTTTGTTTTCAGAAAACCCACGTGAAGTCCGAGTAAAGTGTCAATTACGTTGCCCAGCATGTGTAATTTCTGTAGACACCAGTAGTAGAGTATACTGTATAGCTGTACTTGCTTATGATAAATAGTGTTATTAGTGTTGGTTTGATTAAAGTTACAAGCAGTATTATTACAGTCAGCTTTCATTCACAGTGTGTGGCAGAATGAGCAAGAAGAAGAAAGACCATTCCTTATTTTTTTCAGGCAGCCTCAGAAAATAATAGAAGTTAGTTGAGAGCAGTGAGAAAGTCAGTCAGATGTGTACAGTAGCCCAAGACAGGAGTCAATGTTTATTGATATAATAATCACTGCCATTCAGATAAGAAACACCACTTGTTCCCTGATAATGTTTCTTACATGTTCACTGTGGTAAAGAAAGAGAGAGAGCATGAGGATGCAGACAGGGCCGGGAAAACAGGTCACGTGGAGGTGGTGAGAAAAGGAAAACATATTGATAACAGATCTGATATCGCCTTGTTGTTGTTGTTCCTAGGACATCATCATTGATGTTGGCACAACCGAGGTTAGGTTTTCGCACAGGCCCAAGTGAAGTTAGGTTTTGGCACTGGTACCACTGAGGTTTGGTTTAGTCACATAAACCACTGAGTGTCTCGGAGGTTAGGGTCAGGGCAAAGGATGGGGGGCAGGGGATATTCTGTCATCACACTGGGGTAACCAACTAACTACAGGTCCGTTACAATGATGGTCCTTCAGGAACATATTATTATGATGGAAAAACAACAACACAAATAAAGATGGTTAGAAGTCTTAAATGAATAACAATTTGGACCCCCAACAAATGTTGACTACACGGCTAGGGCCTGGCTCCAGATACAGATGGGTGTGGAGTGAATTTCTTCATGTCTGTTACATACAAACTCAAATATCCATCAATGACACACCTCTGGGATGAATCCACTGGATTCTGAGTGGAAACCAAACCAATCTTGTTTTCATCTGGAGGAACGACAGTAAAGATCTGTAAACCAGCCCAGCTATTTCTTCTCTGACTAACAATCCATCTCTACCTTACTCCATCTCTATCTTACTCCATCTCTATCTTACTCCATCTCTATATTATTTCTCTCTCTCCATTTCTTGCTTTCTTTCTCTCTAAAACAAACACAAAAGCTTGAGTAGGACACAATGGAAGCCAGTGGGTGTGGCCCAAAGCAGCTCAACGAACTCCAGAGCAACACAGCAGGATTATGGGAAACGTGGCCTGTGTCCTGCCTGTTGGTTCACCTCTACCTAGTTTCCTTTATTATTAAAGCATTTATGTGAGAGGCTTGTTTTGGCCTGTGACAAAAAAAACTAAAGTGCATCCCTCTGATGGAGACCGAGTGTATTATATGTCTGGCATTGTGTGGGGTAGTAATATTTGTAGAAGTAAAACAGAAGGTCTCTATTAAAAACAATTGCATTTTGCGGCAACATGAGGTTACTCATAAATAGACCAGTCATTCTGTTTTACAAAAAATGCCACACAGTGCTTATTCACATAAGTGTTGTTAAATTCTCCGCTAGAGCCATAAACCGACAACAAAATAACACTCACCTATTACTGGATTGACGATCACCCCCAAAAAAACAGAAACCTGCTAATTTACATCATAAATCAGAGATGAATGTCTTATCCCCTGTACCAACTGTCTTATCCCCTGTACCAACTGTCTTATCCCCTGTACCAACTGTCTTATCCCCTGTACCAACTGTCTTATCCCCTGTACCAACTGTCTTATCCCCTGTACTGTCTAACTGTCTCTGCCCTGTAATCTCCCTCTTGTGGTATAGATGTAAATGATGATGTGAGCAGTTTCTTTAGAAATCCTAATAAACTGCCTTTTAACTGACCTTCTCCAACTGAGAGATCTCAGCTAACCTGCTTTGTTAAAATTGTGTATTGGGTCATTCTCGGGTCATAAACCTCCACTCTCTGTAGAAAGTAAATCATTTCCCCCCCTAATTGACATCTGTTTCCAAGACGTTTCCTACGAATAGATTGGTGCTCGCAAATTAAAGAATTCACGACATGGCAAATGACTTTATCGGTCAACAGTATTGAACTCCAATTGAATGTTGACTTTGGGCCTCATTAAAAAACCTTGTGGCTAATGGGTTAACAACATTCATACATTCAGTAATTAATAATTAAACACAGTCATGATGAATGCAACTGAATATCCAATATCATGATACACTAGACTGTAGAATCTGGCTTGACTTCGATACCATAAAGGGAAAGTGATGAGAAGCCGTTTGGGCCGCAAACCATCAAGCACGCCAAGCGTTGGACTAAAGCAGTTGCTGCTCAATGGTAGCATTTAAAACCCCCACATTTCTCCAGAGTCACTGTAAATAAGCACTGTGGCTGCCTCACCGAGAGAGGAATACACAAAACACACATTCTATTCACATGTGTACAATACACCTTGTACATGTGTAAAATAGGACAAATAAAGGCTCCTACCTAATTATATAATTAATAGAATGTATTCAACGGTTCCAAGTATAATAGTACTGCAGTTGTTCTTCCAACTAAAGCCTCAAAGAAAGTGAATAGTGGCTATACAGTAGGCAAAGATTTTAACCTCACTGAGGCACCCAATTAAATGAGAAATCATTAAAGACTGCAGCTGCTGAACGACTGAGGTACTTTAGATGAAGACTATGATTTACAGCAACTAGGTGAGGAAAACTAAACAACCATATAGACAGATCAGCAAACCCCCAAAAACAATCAAGGAATGACTTGGTCAGTCATAACTACCATGTCCAGGCACCAACACATGACCCCTGATCTTTCACCCCTACCTTCAATCACAATAGACTAATGGAGTATTAACAGCGTATTGACAGAGCCACCAGCTAGACAAAAACATTGAACGGACAGAACATTCACAAAATATCTGCAACTCAGATATGCAACCCCCCCCCACTACCACCACCACCACCACCCCATGATACCCGCCACGTCCTCCCCCAACCTCACCTTCACCACGGGCCAGTAGTGGGGCTGACCCAGCAGCTTGACGATGGCGGGGATGCCGTAGTGCAGACGCACAGCATTCTGGGCCAGGTCCGCGTCCTGGTGGCGCGACGTCAGGTGGCGCAGCGCGCACACGGCGGGCTCGGCCACGTCCTCCTTCTCCCCGGCCCGCAGCACGGCGTGGATGAGGGCCTCCACGCCGCCGCACTGCGTGACCAGGGCCTTGTTGCGGGAGTTGTTGCAGGTGAGGTTGGACAGGATCCCGGTGGCACAGGTCAGCATGTTGACGTCGTCCGATCCCAGCTGGCTCACCAGCACCTGCAGCAGACCATCGAGGCCCTCCTGCGCACGTGGGGGGGGGTTTACCTCTTTATAACTCCACGGTCCTGTCTTCATTGACTGTCTGTACTACCTCATTAGAACTCTATGGCTCTGTATTCATAGACTCTGTGTACTACCTCATTAGAACTCTATGGTTCTGTATTCATAGACTCTGTGTACTACCTCATTAGAACTCTATGGTTCTGTATTCATAGACTCTGTGTACTACCTCATTAGAACTCTATGGTTCTGTATTCATAGACTCTGTGTACTGCCTCATTAGAACTCTATGGTTCTGTATTCATAGACTCTGTGTACTGCCTCATTAGAACTCTATGGTTCTGTATTCATAGACTCTGTGTACTACCTCTTTAGAACGCTTTGGTCTCATCTCTGCTGACTCAAAATGTACTCAATAGTTACTTGGCATCTTACCTGTTTAGTGGCGGCATCAGACAGGTTCCTCAGGGTCCAGAGGCAATTCTGTGTTAGGCGTTGGCTGGATCCGGTCAGGTGCTGTCCCAGGGCTTGCATCCCTCCTGGAAGGATACGAGAGGGGGTAAAATATGCTTTTTTGCGGACAAGGACAAGAAACCAATATGCACAAGTACACAGCCATGCACAAGCACACAGGCACAAAGGCATGCACAGACACAGAGTCATGCACAGTCACACAGACATGCACAGTCACCCAGACATGCACAGTCACCCAGACATGCACAGTCACCCAGACATGCACAGTCACACAGACATGCACAGGCACACAGGCACACAGGTACACAGATGTGCACAGTCCCTCACCGGCTTCCACGATGGCAGGCTTGTTGCTGGGGCAGACGGAGAGCACTTTGAGCACACGGCTGGTGGTCCACAGCAGCTTCTCATAATTATAGTTCCTCATGATGAAGACCAGCCCCTCGGGGCCCCCATTGGCTAGTATGATCAGCTGACAGAAATAAAAAATTAAAACACGCTGTCAAATAGGATTAAAATGTAATTACATATTGTGGACTTTTCTTTTGCATTACAAATTGTGTCAAATACAAGTCCTGGAATAGAAATGTGCGTGTGTGTATTTTTCTCTTAATTGCCTTCACTTTATACTTGGAATATTGCTGATTGCAGATTGCCAGATCTTCCCCCAAGGCAAAATGATGTGATTGGTTGGCGCTATGTTTACATTTTAACAAGCTTTATGCTCTGTTTTTTGGTTAGGCTTTGTCCGTACTCTAAACCCTACCCTTACACTTTTCGAAGGGCTTCAAAACTGGTAAACCGGTAATACTATATAATGTATTTTACCCCAACCAAGTTGCAAAGAAAAAGCCATATCTTACTGGCCAATATAAAAAAAGATTAAGATGGGCAAAAGAACACAGACACTGAACTGAGGAAGAACTCTGCCCAAAAGGCCATTATCCCAGAGTAGCCAACATGACGTACAATCATTTGGGATTTGGCCTTACTCTCCCCTATGATCATTTAGCATTAGGAGTAGGGGTAGGGTTAGTGTTAGGAGTAGGGGTAGGGGTGGGGTTAGGAGTATGGGTAGGGTTAGTGTTAGGAGTAGGGGTAGGGGTGGGGTTAGGAGTAGGGGTAGGGTTAGGTGTAGGGGTGGGAGTAGGGGTGGGGTTAGGAGTAGGGTTAGGAGTAGGAGTGGGGGTAGGGTTAGGAGTAGGGGTAGGTTTAGGTGTAGGGGTGGGAGTAGGGGTAGGGTTAGGAGTAGGGGTGGGGTTAGGAGTAGGGGTAGGGTTAGGAGTAGGGTTAGGAGTAGGGGTGGGGTTAGGAGTAGGGGTAGGGTTAGGAGTAGGGGTAGGAGTAGGAATCAAGGTTATTTAAAGAAGATAAAAACCTGCAGCAATGAAGTTGCTGTTAATGCATCAATGATTCCTTAGTTTTCATCAGTAACTGGACCAGAGTCTCTTCCCTCCAACCCCAGAGTCTAAACGACTGATACATTCACACACACACAAACACACACCACATCCCTTACCAGCAACCCTCCAACCCTCCAACCCAAACCACACAGCCCAGCCACCCACCCATCCCTCACACACACACACACACACACCACCACACACCCAGCCCTCACACACACACACCACCACACACCCCACCCAGCCCTCACACACACACACCCCACCCAGCCCTCACACACACACACCCCACCCAGCCCTCACACACACACACCTTGCTCTCCTGGTTGCCATAGGAGAGCAGTTGCAGGCAGTCGGTGGTGATGGCCAGGAACTTGGGGTTGCTCTTCTTCAGCAGGGGCACCATCCTCTGCAGGCCGTCCGCCAGGCGCACCGCCATCTTGGCTCCCTCCTGGTGCAGCAGCAGGTTGTGGAGGGTGGTGATGGCATAGAACAGCACAGACTCCATGGGAGAGCTTACCGGAGGGAGAAAAACCGAGTGAGGGGAGCAGAGCGGAGAGAGAGGAGCGCATGCGGGAGGATAGAGGAGAGCAAGCAGAAGGAGAGAGAGGAGAGCAAGCAGGAGAGAGGAGAGCAAGTAGAGAGAGAGAGGAGAGCAAGCAGGAGTAGAGAGGAGAGCAAGCAGGAGGAGAGAGGAGAGCAAGCAGGAGGAGAGAGGAGAGCAAGCAGGAAAGAGGAGAGCAAGCAGGAGGAGAGGAGAGCAAGCAGGAGAGAGGAGAGCAAGTAGGAGGAGAGAGGAGAGCAAGCAAGAGGAGAGAGGAGAGCAAGCAGGAAAGAGGAGAGCAAGCAGGAGGAGAGAGGGGAGCAAGCAGGAGAGAGAGGAGCAAGCAGGAGGAGAGAGAGGAGCAAGCAGGAGGAGAGAGGGGAGCAAGCAGGGAGAGAGAAGAGAGCAAGCAGTGGGAGAGAGGGGAGCAAGCAGGAGAGAGAGGAGCAAGCAGGAGGAGAGAGAGGAGCAAGCAGGAGGAGGGAGGGGAGCAAGCAGGGAGAGAGAAGAGAGCAAGCAGTGGGAGAGAGGGAGCAAGCAGGAGGAGAGAGAGGAGGGAGTAGGAGACAGGGGAAGAGAGACAGAAAAGGAGAGCAAGCCAATGGAAGAAAGAGGAGAAAAGAGGAGAGAGACAAAGATGAAAAATGTGTCAGGCAGATTAGAGATAGAGAGGAGAGGGGATGAGAAGGAGAGGGGATGAGGAGGAGAGGGGATGAGGAGGAGAGGGGATGAGGGGGATGACATAATTAGCATGACTGTTCCACCCTTAATTGGTTCCCTCTGAATTTCATATTTTCCCCAATTCGTTTCAGCGTTTTGCCCTGGCCCCTCTATGTATCGTTAAAAAGCACACATTTCTCTATCACCAATCTGCCTTAAGACTCAGTGTGTGCAACATCTAAGCCCCTCTTTGACGGCCTTGTTCAGGCAGGCTTTTCCATTTGTGTGTCTTCATTTTGTTCCTGGAGGAATTTCTCAATTTAGTCTCTTTTTGATGTCTCCCCGGCTGCTCAACCTGGATGTGGGGGTTTGTACTCGGTGAACAGAGATAAAGACCCCCTCTGCCTCCGTGAGCACAGCTTATGAGAAATGTCTGCCACTTACGGGGGGTTCAAATGTGCCTGGTGGTTGGGTTGATGTGCTGTGCAGACCAGAGTTGCCGAGTTAATGAGCACAGCATGACAACTTCATTCTGACAGGTAATAATGTGATATGCTAATGTGTTAGCCTGTAGGTAGGAGTGTTCATGGAAGTGGGACACACACACACACACAAACACACAGATTCGTGAATTCATATCATGGAGAGGAGCACAAATAGAGTACGGTTGAAATAAAAAACCTACCCGGTAACCTTAAAGCTAACCCTAACTGTGACACCGTAACCTAACCCTGATGTCAACTTTAATTCTAAACCTTATCTTACCCCATTCCCTAACAGATTGTGTGACTGGGAAAGGTTCTCTCTTTCCATGACTGTGGAAAGTAACCCAAAATACACACATGCACATACACACCTCCTTATACCTACATACACACCTCCTTATACCTACATACACACCTCCTTATACCTACATACACAGGAGCGTACATCAACACACCTACACTTAAAGACACACACACGCACCACAGAGATTTTATATTAAAGGGACCAGATATTGTAAGCAACTGCAGTAGGCCCGTGTAGCCAAGGGTTGAACGCACATACATACCCACACACACACACACACACACACACACACACACACACACACACACACACACACACACACACACACACACACACACACACACACAGAGTCAGAGCACTGTTTGTCTACTTCACTTAGATATACTTCTAACACTGATATCTATTTTTACACTTCTATTCACTTAAAATCTATTTTCATGTTCCATTCATCTGCCCAACTCGTTCTCTTTGTTTGCATCTCTAATTCCGCTCACATCAAATAATCCATCCGTTCGTCTTTCCCTCCGTCAGTCCATCTCTCCTTGCGTCCGTACCCATGTAACAGGCCCTTGCAGGGCTTCAATCATACATGTCTCCTCAAGCAATCGACCCCTTCTGTCCGCCCAATAATCCATACACACTCGCTCACTTCAAAAAGTGTGGGTCAACGAACAACAGCGAGGAAAACAGCCACACCTCCATCCATCCCCCCGCCGACCAACCCACCCCCCTGCCCTCCATACCTGAGCATGCGGACCAGGGCGGGGATGCCCCCCGACTTGAATATGGCGAGCAGGCCTTCCCTCTGGTGGGACAGGCTGTGGAGGACGCTGGCGGCACAGCGGGCCGTCTCCATGTCCCCAGTGTTCTGCATGGCCCGGATCACCGCCGCCACCATCTGGGGAGACGACATGAGCACCCGGCGAGACGCCTCCTTGCGGGTCAGCTGGTTCACGATCATGGCCGCCTTGTTGACGACCACCTGTGGACGACACGTCGGGACTGTCTAGGACTTTAGGCTGACTTAAGGGGCAGGCATTTGTTTTTCCGCGCTAAGGCGGCTAATGGTTTTGTACCGTCATTGACAATAAGCATTAAGACAGACAACGTAGGTGTCATGTGGTGAAGACAGGGTGACAAGGCAACAGGGTGACAAGGCAACAGGGTGACAAGGCAACAGGGTGACAAGGCAACAGGGTGACAAGGCAACAGGGTGACAGGGCAACATGGTGACAAGGCAACATGGTGACAGGGTGACAAGGCAACAGGGCGAGGGCAGGAGAACCCGAAATAAAGATGGTGATCAGGAACACAGGTGAGGGCAGGAGAACCCAAATGTCTTCATGAAATGCAGAGTTGTACAAAACACCTGGCAGAGGTAAATTGATTAAATAAAACATGTATCTGTAAACATAAAGTAAAAGCAGCTTGGCTTAAAATTTCACTACATTCACCCATTCAATGTGTTATGCAGTATGATAGGTAAGAGGCAGTTCCTTTTACTAGGATTTGTTTTCCACACTGGCCTAATCCTTGTACAATCCAGCGCAGGGGTGGGCAAACTACGGCCCGAGGGCCAAATGCGGCCCGCGAGGCTGTCCCATCCGGCCCACGTAATGTAATAAAATTGTTTTGAGGGGAATTAAAAAACAACCAGCCCATTCTTATACATCTCAGTCAGAATTTAAACTATTTACACAACATAAGGAATCTACTGTACATATGTACTGTATGTTTTAACTTTTGCCCTTTTCTGGCCTGCAAATCATTCATGATTAACAAATTACAAAAACAAATGTGACCCTCCATTTCATTTCAAAATCCTGATGTGGCCCCCGAGCCAAAAGTTTGCCCTCCCCTGATCTAACGGGTTCTGTCACGACCTTGACAGGTACCACACAGCCAAAATGAGCTGCGGGCCCGTCGAGCACGGAACCGGATCAAGTCAGCAGAACGGCGCCGGAGCGTGAGGACGGACACAATTTCACTATCCGGGTACATGGAGGCCCGGTTGCTGTACGGTTCAGCAGTCCCTTTATGTACACAGACGGTGGGCCCTTTACCATCCGGCCCTAATTACTGGCTGAATCATTTTTGAAAGCGATTTGTCTGACGGAGCTAATCAAACATAGCTCCCGGCTGTCTGCATGATGTCGTTAAGGAGGACATGGAGAGACAAGGTCAACCGACGGAAGGGCTCTAGTGTTGCCTTCAAAAGCCATGCGTGCCGTTTGATTGGCTACATCACTAACGCACTGGCACACCAGAAACAAGCGTTGTTTCAATGTAATTCACGTTCTGGGTTACACTCGACCCGAATCCCCAACCCCACCCTCCCCCACCAAACCAAGAGGAGAATCCGGAAGCAATTTCCCAAACAGCTTCTGAGGTTAGTTACCGCATCTTCGTCCGCCAGGAGCTTGGTGAGTTCTGGCACGGCACGGGTGGCCAGCTCGGCGTCGTCCTGGTAGTTGATCAGGTGGACAATGGCCGTCTTGAGGAGCTGCGAGGGCTCGGCCAGCTGCTGAACGTTGCTGGGCTGGCCGGGGTCCTTCTGGGCGGCCAGGACCGCCTCGCCCTCCACCAGGGTCTCCGGGAACATGGCCGCTCTCACCCTCTGAGCACGGGTCAGCGTGTACTGGGCCTCCATATCTGAAGACGTGGTCGGCAGAGAGGAAGAAGAGGCAGATGAGAGAGGGAGGGATGGGAGAGAGGGGGAGTTGGGTGAGGAGGTAGAAGTATAGGAGGGAGAGAGAGAAGAAAGGAGGACCGATACATAGACAGGAACTGCTTAATAGAATAAATATTATAGTCTGTAATTGTTTTGATTGTGACGTCTAAAACACAGCCGATATTTTCAGAATGAACGTGCCTATATTAAGACACAAAGTCAGTCAGAACTTGCCTGTGTGTGGGTGTGATAGCGTGGCAGAGTGAATCACGGGATGATTATGTGTTATATGATTGCAGTGAATAATTGGGTTTTGACCTAAGCACACAGGAAGTGAAAGACTTGTAGTGGACGAGCACAAAAGAAAACAGGAAATGGAGACTATAAGAACTAGAGAGCAGGAGCGACTAAAAGAGAAATAGATACACAGTATCTTCGGGAAGTATCCAAAAAACATTTTTAGGGGATATTTCGAATCTAGGTGAAATATGTCATGTTCTCAAGTATTCAGACCATTTGCTATGACACTCCAAAATGACCTCAGATGCTTCCTGTGTGTCCGGTGATGTTTCTAGAACTTCATTTGAGTACAAAGAAATCAAATGATGGGACATGATTTAGAAAGACACACCTGACTACATAAGGTCAGACACTTCACAGCGCATGTCAGAACATTAATACAGTCTTAAAGTCCAAAGAACTCTTCGTAGACCTCTCAGATAGTTGAGGCGTTGATCTGGGCAGGGATGGTAAACAAAATGTTAATATAATGAGTTCAAAAAAGCACAGTGGGTTTCATTGCAGCGACAAGGAAGACATCGGGAAGAACCAACAGTCTTCCAAGAATTGGTTGTCTGGCCAAACCGGGCAAGAACAATGCCCAATGGCCACTCTAACAACCCAGAAGGACAATCATCTCTGCAGTACTCCATCAATCAGGCCCTTATTTTAGAGTGGCAAGGCGAAAGCCACTCCTGTGTAAAAGGCCTATGACAAGCACACCTGAAGGACTCTGAGAGCATGAGGGAAAAGATTCTTTGGTCTGATGAGAACCAAAATCAAACCATTGGGCCTGAATGCCAAGTGCTATGTCTGTTGACAACAACACACTGTCACTACCTTAAAGCCTGGTGGAGGGAGCATCATGCAGTGGGAAGGCTTCTCAACGGCAAAGATTGGGAGACTGGTCAGAATTAAAGAAAGAATGAATAGAGAGGACAGAGAGGTTCATGAAGAAAACCTAAACTAGAGTGCACAGAATCTCAGACTAGGGCGAAGATTTATCTTTCAGCACAGAAATGACCTGAAGGACACAGCGAAGACAACATTGGCTTAAGGACAAATCTGTGAGTCGCCCAGCCAAAGCCCAGAAGGACGCTTAAAGATAACAGTTCACAGACACTCCCCTGACAGTGCTTGAGCAGATCTAAAAGGAAGAATGAGAGAATCAAATTCCAAACCCCCAAATCCAGGTTTGGAAAGCAAGTAGGGGCATACCCAAGAAGACTCAAAGCTGTGGTCCCTGTCAAAGACACCTCTAGTACGGGATAAAGGGTCAAGAATACTTATGTACATGAGGCATTTCTGGTTTTAATATTCAACAAATTGGCGCAAATTTCGAGAAAGGTTTTTTTTGCCATGTCATTATGAGTTATTGTGTGTGGACTGATGGCAACCTAAACATGTAAACTCCATAACAAAACAAAACGTGACGCAAGTAAGAGGGGTTGGAGTACATTCCAAGGGCGCCCATATGCAGTGTATTCGTTTTGGCATACCCGATGAGCTTTCCACCATGGTGGTGGTGGTGACGTTGTAGTTCTTGGCGCTGTACTCCGTGCCCTCGTCCTCTCTCACGGTGGTGGCGCCCGATTGGATGCCAGAGTCAGAGGTGTAGTACGTCTGCTGCCACTCAGCCACCTTCGCCGTGCCTTCCGCCTCGTTCACTGGGAAGAGAGGTGGAGAAGTTGGAGAGAGGAAACCAGAGGATGGAGGTGGAGAAGATGGGGAAATGAGTGGCCAGAGGTGGAGCACCAAGTGTTGTTTAACTCTGCAGATGCTGTGATTTGTGCTCATGTGTAAGAAAAGAAAAAAAAACGTACTTTGCATGGACATCATCACTGTGCCGTCTCAGAACCGTCCTCTGGAGAAAGGTTTCTGTCAGAGAGAAAAAAATAAAGGAGAATAAATTAACATTACAACGTCAAGAAAAATTTAGAAAACAAAGTATCCAGTATCCAACATATAGAATATATATCCAAAATACAGTACAAATCTTTGTTCTTAAAATACGAATGCTTTATTCGTTGAGTCGAACTGCACACAAGCGAGGCACGCCCCAAAAAACGTGGTCCACGGCAAGAACTGAAATGTCACGGGAATGTCAATGTAATGTTACGTGTCCCCATACAGTCTGAGCAGGCCTGTGCCGCTTGGTAGTGGAGACCGAGAGTGGCGTAAATGGGAAAGGCACCATCTCCCATCCTCACGGTAGGAGCCCAGCCGGACGACTGTGGGGGGACGGGGATGTGAGATGTTGACATTTAAACAGCGGTGAGCGACTCTCCCTGAAAAGGTTTCCCGTCTCTACTTTGCCCCCAAACGATGCTTAATTCATGAGTATAATTAGGCCAGTGGTGGAGATCTGCAACAAAGTGAGGGGAGGGTGGCTCGTGAGGGTGTGAAGGGATAATCAAAATGCATTCTGGGGGAAAAAAAATGCCCCCTGCCGCCAGAGACAAACAGTCCACAGGGGACAACCGAGAGACATCTGAGACCTCTCATGACTTCGTCACCGAAGTAAATAACTGCAAAGTACTCGGTGGAAGGAGCTAAATCAATTAAAAAGAAAAGATTTCAGCTCCCCATCGAGCTAATGAATGTCTAATGAATTTGACATTCTGCCAAAGAGCTCAGATTTATTTGCCAACAGTGTACTACACTGCTCATAAAACACATGTTTTCTATGGTTCAAGTGTGGCAATAAGTGGTAAATGAGTGATATAGGGCCCTAAAATGTGTGTCCGTGTGTGTGGGTGTGTGTCTGTGTGGGTCCAATATCCATTCATTTGTATCCTGCACCAATCTTGTAGGGAGAAGGAACTCTAAAACTCGATAAACTAGCCTATGCAAACCTAATTTTCTTCATACTAAATGAGACGCAATAAAGAAATCACGGTAAATATGCTCTCCTTAACTGGGCTTGATTTAGCTGTAAGGCGGCCAGAGAACAAAACAAATAAGCAAATGCATTACTGCTTTTCTCCAGGCATGTAAATCATCCATTTCACCATCATCGACTTCACAAAGTAATAAAATGTGAGTGAAATGAGTGACATCTAGATGAAAGACCCCAGTCTCCACATCAACCACACAATCTCCCGTAGAGCTGCTGTTACTGACGGAGCGCCTCCATCCGCCTCCCGGCTTAGAGACAATGTGCCTGTCTGTCTGACACAAAATGGAAGAGTGAAATTAGGACAGAAACATAACTCATGAAAAGAAGATTTCTCATAACAGGCTTTGGGAGAACATTATTTTGGGTGTACGGGTGGATGTTTTTTTTTTACTTCGACAACACCTCAGAGGAAGAAGCTTAGAGTGCTATTCTTGATGTGGCACATTTAAAATCCCCTAGTATCTTAGACATCCTGGCAAACTGGCAATCCTCTTTAGCACAAGGTAAATTCTGACACATAGTCAATCCTGTCTTTCTTAAAGATGTAATATTCAGATTTTCTCCCTACCAGGACATTTAATCTACAACCCTGTTTCCAGAAAAGTCTGGAAGCTGCATAAAATGTGAATAAAAACAGAATGCAATGATGTGCAAATCATTATTGAATTAAAAAGAGTACAAGGACAACGTAACAAATGTTGAAACTGAGAATGCCTGTTGAAAGATTTACGCCAGCAACACGTTTCAAAATATGTTGGGACAGGGGCATGACTATCCAATATTGATTTTCTGCTATGTTTTACATTGAGAAACGTTATTCTAAAAAAATGTGCACTATTTGCCCGTGCAGTCTTTCACATTGTGGTGAATCCCTCCCCGTCTTCACTTCTGACTGACCCATCCTCTCTGGAATGATCTTATAATACCCAATCACGTTACTGATCTGTTGCCAGTTTAGGTTTTAGTTCTTTTAGCATGTCCCAACTTTAAATGTGTTGCTGGCTTCATATTCAAAGTCATATACATCAATCAGCCAAAACATTATGAACACCTGTCTAATGTTGTGTAGGTCACCATTTTTACGCCAGAACAGTCCTGACCCGTCGAGGCATCTACTAGACCTCTGAAGGTGTCCTGTGGTGTCTGGCAGATCCTTTCACTTGTCCAATTCTTGCCCTGCTACAAAATGTTCACTTGTTGCGTAGTAAATCCCACCCACTTGCAGGTGCTATGATGACTTGATTATTAATGACATGCACTTCTCCTGTCAGGGGTCACAATGTAAAGCTGATCAATGTTTCAAGAAACAATAAAATGTCTCAGTTTGATATGTTGTCTTTCTATGGAATATAGGGTTTAAATGATTTTCACATCATTGCATTCTGTTTTTACTGACATTTTATACAGTGTCTCAACTTTTTTGGGAAACGGGGTAATATCTCTGTGCAGCAGTTTCTCCATGACACCATTGAACGTTTAATAAGAAACAACTTTTCCTCCACAAGCTTTTTCACCATTTTCTAAGCTCTGCAAATGTCTGTACTTCTCTAGTCTCTCCCTCTCACCATCCCTCTCTGTTCGTCCAGGAGAGGATAAGAAAACAACTCCACTCTCTCACTGTCGCTGGGGGACACACAAGGCTTCTGGGAAATTGCTTTTTTAATTGTTGTTGTTATGACGCCACAGATCCGTTCTGCCCGGGTCATTAATCAACTGGCCACAAAGCTTCTCATGTCATCGCTATACACACACAAACAAACACACAAGCCAGGCTGTCTGGCCAACAGTGTCCAGAGTCGACATTTACTTCATTAAAATGCTCTAAAAGCTCTGTGGTGGAATTCAAAATGGTCTATGACAGAGCTGCTTTGACATAATGAAATAATACCCCGTTAGCAAACTGGTCTCTCTGGATCCCTCTTTATTAATGAATACAATCTGTCCGTTTAATCCGTTTATATGAAGGGGGAAAATATCGTCTGTTTCTCCAGCTCTGTGACTCAGTGAAGGTCGTTTTCATCTTGTTTTTACATTACAATTAATCACGGTTGTTCGGTTGTACCTTAACCAGAATATGAACTTTGCCCTTTGAAAACAACAAATGTGGCATCGCTGTAAGTAAAAATGTATTCTGGTGTGAAAACTGACCACAGGGGGTAAATCGGGCCCCTTTGGGTCAAGATTGCCCTCTGAACATCTACAGATTTCTGGACAACATTTCAACTGGCAAGATTTACATCACATGCAGATGAACCTTTAAGTTCACAGATGCCTGGCGTTCTAAGGTGTTGTACATGTCGATTAGCCTCCCCCATCCCATTCCAATAACTTGTTAAAACATCCCAGGAAAAAACGTGGGGGTTACTGAAAAGGTGTGAATATGTCTGACTAGAAATTACTGTTGTCTATAACACAGATTTAAGATTTAAAACAATTGTAAAGTACAAGCGAATAGAACGGCAAGGAATGAAAAACTTCTGGGCCTGTTTATTTACACTTTCCTGGCCGTTTGTTACGCACCCCAGACTGGCATTATTGATATTTCAATACCAAAATGAAAGAAAATAATATGTACTTATTGTTAAATAAACCATAATTGGTGTGCCAGCATTAATCCAAATGTGTTTGAAATTGTCAATAATCTGATACTGGTACAATTCTTTGTCGTTCTAAGACTGATGATTACCAGAGGATGATGGATCATATTTAAGGGGAACAGTTATTTTACCAGCCACTCCTCGGAACCCACAGCAGTGTGACGTCCGCCTTCTCCCATTGTGCTTTGCAAAACACGTAGGTCCAAAATATGTTTTTAAGTTTGTTTCGCAGTACATATCAAATATCCAGACCAGCTGGCTGAAGCTAATTGGCGTAAGAAATTGTGCGCCAGAGACGCTCTACAGCCCAGCCTACTTTCGGACAAAAGTATTTGCTTGACTGTTTCAAGTCACTCACAGATTGAGTGTCTGTGTAACTTCTCCATTTTGGCAGCGTGAATTTGCAAACACGGCCACGGAGAACACAAAGAAAGACAGCAGCTGCAAACCAGTCACAGCTTTAGCGTCAGTGCGGCTTTAACAAGTCGACTGTCTCCGTGGAGACGCGGTGTGACATCCACACACTTAGTGGTAAAAAACTACTTTTTTTAAACATACTTGAATTCATTTTTTATATGCACCACAAACACTTTAACATACCATTTTGTTACAGTGTGAAAAAGCAGTAAAGACCCCAATGTAATAACACTCAAATTGCTTAAAGATCTATGCGAAACAACTACATGTGTTAGCCTAATACATGTCGCTAAATATAAGGGGCAAGGACATTTATAAATAATGGTAATTCTAATATTAGTCACTTGTTCTAATATTCCTACAAAACATACACTGTTCAGATCAAAGACGACAGGAAAGAGATGAAAAAAGAGGAAATTCCTGTTTTCTGTCTATTGTGGTGGTTAAGGTCAATGTTATAGTCACAATATCATTCCTCTGACTTATTGATGGTTATCTGATTATCCAGCCTGTCCTTGTATACAGTCCCCCCCGTTCGGCCTCCAATTACAGTAGAACCGATAGCATAATGCCTTAAACCAGGGGTCTCAAACCATCCAACTGATTACCAAATGGACTTACCCATCACTCTAAACATGTATGTATCTGCTGCTTTGGTATTTCTGCGGAAACATCTATCCTATTTAGAAGTCCCCTATGTCCGGCCTCGTACGCCTCTCTCTCATCTCTTTATTTGCTGGACTGCATTAGTACCGGTTGTAGCGTGGAGGTTAGGGACGAAGTCTGCCACATATGGTAACGGGTATTATAACTTACCAGGGACGAAACAAATTAGGATTAGTTAAGGATAAACTAAAACGTCACTAGCTATCCGTATCAGCAAAACAGATCACTGTTACGTTGCGATCGACAACCTACAATCGACGCGTTTGACATCCTCAATGGCTTGTGTTGGACGTTGTGTCTGGAAACGCTGCACTCTCAGCCAGGAAGGGGTGGTTAGAGTCGGGAAACGAAACACATGGCTCTCTCTCAACTACTGCCCTTTATAGGACATTATAAAGAAATACATTAACGATGCAAAAAACAAACAACAAGAATATATCATGTTCTTGAAGTCGTATATAGACGATTAGATTATTTTCGTTTCTGTTCCTCCTCTGCCTAGTTTTAAAATCACCTGTTTTAATAGAACAAGTAAATATTTACCTGAAGCAAAAAATAACTAGTTGGCGATCATTGTTGTCATTTTAGGTTACCGTATAGCTATTAGTTAGCCAGCCACAGTAATCGGTTAGTCATTTTTGTGTTAAATGTACATCTTTAACATGCAAACGGAGTTACACACACTGGGTTTGGGATCTGCCCAGGAGCGAAGTATTGGCCACTTCACACAACAGAGGCCCATCAATAGCGGCTCCCCACAGCCCCTCCCTCGTTCACCCCAGTCCTTTCTACTTGCTCCTGGCCTGGCTGAACCAGGTCTGCCTAGTTTCTCTCTCTCTGCCCCCCTATAAATCCTTATTTAGTCCCTCCGGCTGCCGTGCCCCCAGCCCCTCAGGGCTGCGGTAGTAGGGGCTGGGACAGGATGTCGTCAGGCCTCTGCGGAGCAGGGCTGGATGTGCTGTATCAGTGCAAGAGGGGAACAATGCTACACCAGCAGATCTGTCTTCTTATATCTGACCTCGAAGGTCCGTGCAAGCTTGGCAGTGTGTGTGTGTGTGTGTGTGTTTGCGCACGTGCCTCTACAATGTACTTGGATTCTACGGGGCGAGTGGGTCTTTTTTACATGTGTGTGTGTAGGCAGTAGGTCAACAGATTGGGCTTGAGCTGTTGGAATGTGTGTGAGACCTCAACTTTCAATGGCGCCAGGATTGACGGGCCCAGAACCTCACCTCACTCCACTGTCAATCATGATGGGAGCACGTACGCAGATAAGGTCGGTCAAAGGTCATCCCATCTCCCCGTGGCTGACTCATCGCTAGGAGCCGGTAGTATAGTGAGATGACAGTCTCCCTCCCTCCCCCTCTCCCTCCCTTCTACTCCTTCCTAAACCGCTATGCACACAGATGAAAGCAGTGGGCCATTAATTTGGCATCACAGTCGGCTGCGTTCACACCGTCTTTGCCAAACTCCTGGAGCGTTTCTGATGACACTGTCACCCCCCCCCCCCCCCCCCCCCCCCCCCCCCCCTGTTCGGCCTCCAATTACATTCCCAGCCGGTGTTTCCAGGTTCCCTCTCTCGCACGCCACTGTTTCAAGTCCGGCAGAAAGCTTACCGCTATTTTGGCTCAATCTATTCCTGTGTTATTTTCACACATACCTGTAAAAAGATGTCCCCCCCTCCCCTCAGACACTCTGCTGCTAATCTCAGACCTGGGAAATAGTGCAAATGCTTTCACCACTCCTCCCCAGGGACACTCCTCTCCAGCTGTTTCAGGTAGACCGGCGGGTAGGTATTGCGGCTGTTGTTTTGATTGGTGTTATAGGCTCCCTGATGATAATATTCCTGTTCCTACACCCGCAAAGAGCTTTTGGGTCTCGACTGGCCCCTTGTTTGGAGACTGACATGTCTAATCGCGTCGCTGTGATGTGCCGCTGGGTTGTACCGAAGTGCAGGGTAGAACCGAATGTTCCAGTAGAGACAGAACCTCTCACATAGCGTTGTAAATTAGTTCGGGAGCGTTGGATGCTGTGCCACAGACTGCATTTGTTCACAGTGCCTCAGTAGTGTAGCTTTTTAGCCAAGCCTTCCCCACGCGTGACAACCGGTCACAGTGAATGTCCCATCATCGTCCTCTGGCACCGATTTAGGACCCGCTTTCCTCTCCCCAATGTTAACTGCCATAGGATCAGCCCACCCGAACTGTAACTACCAGGAAAGGAAATGTAAAACTGTCATAGGATCTGTTTTTCGATGGCAACTCTGTTTACCTCCCACACCTAATTGTGATCATTAGCGTTACCTGAAAGGCGTTAGTTAGAGAACAACAACAAGAGCATTGTGTACCAACACTGCGCTACACAACCAAAGGCCAAAATGAACTAAAGTACATGTGGCTATTGGATTTACTAAATCCAAACTGGAGGAATCCTATGTCATCCTATGTCGTTTGCGTGTCAAGTTGCTTCCCGGCAATATTAAGGGGTGTCGGGGTAATTCCAGGGCTGTATAGCCGGTGGGGTCACCTAGTGGTCACGGGCCGGTGAAGGAAAAGGCAGCGGTTCAAATCCCCACAAGCCGAAATGGTGAAAAACCCCCGTCGCTCTACTCCTAAGCAAGAAAGCAAAGCCCTTTAAAACGAGGGGCAAAATAATGTTGTTTTAGAATGATTCGCTTCACTTCAGCTTGTGCACAATGTGTCAGCCCCAAATCAGAATGCTACATTAAGCTCTGCGGCAACTCGGCGTGTCCTGACCAATCAGCTTGACCGTATATTGTAGGTCACGCGGGGCGCACGTAATGAGCCCAGGGCACGCTATCCACTTTACTCCAGTAGACTATTTATTAATCAGGCGAGAGAACACATCCCTCCTGACAGAGACAAGGAAAATCTCTTACAGCCGTGGCCAAAAGTTTTGAGAATGACACAAGTACTGTGGTTTTTAGCTTTTTGTCAGATGTTACTGTGGTATGCGCATTTCACAATTGTAAAAAGGCTCTTATTGACAATTAGAGTAAGCACATGCAAAGAGTCAATATTTGCAGTGTTGACACTTCTTCTTTAAGACCTCTGCAATTCACTCTGACATGCTGTCAATTTACTTCTGGGTCACATCCTGACTGATGGCAGCCCATTCTTGCATAATCAATGCCTGGGGTTGTGGGTTTTTGTTTGTCCACCCGTCTCTTGAGGATTGACCCAAAGTTCTCAATGGGATTAAGGTCTGGGGAGTTTCCAGGCCATGGACCCAAAATGTTTATGCTTTGTTCCCTGAGCCACTTAGTTATCACTTTTGCCTTATGGCAAGGTGCTCCATCATGCTGGTAAAGGCATTGTTCGTCACTAAACTATTCTTGGATGTTTTGGAGAAGTAGACTTCTGTGGAGGTTTTGGGATTTTTTTTTTTATTCATGGCTGTATTCTTAGGCAAAAGAGCTTGTAAAAGAGCCCACTCCCTTCGCTGAGAAGCAACCACACACATGAATGGTCTCAGGATGCTTTACTGTTGACATGATACAGGACTGATGCTAGCGCTCACATTTTCTTCTCCGGACAAGCGTTTTTCCGGATACAATAAACAATCGGAAAGGGGATTCATCAGAGAAAATGACCTTACCCTAGTCCTCAGCAGTCCAATCCCTGTACCTTTTGCAGAATATCAGTCTGTCCCTGATGTTTTTCCTGGAGAGAAGTGGCTTCTTTGCTGCCCATCTTGACACCTTGCCTCACTGTACGTGCAGATGCATTCTTGCCTGCTGCCATTCCTGAGCAAGCTCTGCACTGGTGGTGCCCCGATCCTGCAGCTGAATACCACTGTAGGAGACGGTCCTTGCGCTTGCTGGACTTTCTTGGGTGCCCTGAAGCTTTCTTCATAACAACTGATCTTCTCTCCTTGACGTTCTAGATGATCCGATAAATGGTAGATTTAAGTAGATTTAGTTTTTACTAGCAGCAATATCCTTGCCTGCGAAGCCCTTTTTGTGCAAAGCAATAATGACTGCTTGTGTTTCCTTGCAGGTAACCTTGGTTAACAGAGGAAGAACAATGATTTCAAGCCTCACTCTCCTTTTAAAGCTTCTAGTCTATTATAACTCAATCCAGCTTTATCCTCGTCCACACTCTCACCTGTGTTAATGAGAGGATCACTGGCATGATGTTGGCTGAAATGCAGTGAAAATCTTTTGGGGTATTAAGGTCATTTTATTGGCAAAGCGGCACTTTGCAAGTAATTGCAATTCATCTGAGCACTTCATGACATTCTGGAGTATATGCAAATTGCCATCATAAAAACTGAGGCAGCAGACTTTGTGAAAATGAATGTTTCATTCACAACAACTCTGGAGTCTGAAGTGATCCAGTCCACACTTGAACCCTTTTGAACCTCTGTGGGGAGACCTGCAGATCTGGGTTCAAGAACTCTTCACATCCAAACTGATAGCTTGAGAGGATCTACAAAGATGAATCCAGGTGCGGATACCCAAGAAGACTCAACTGTGACTGCTCCCAAAAGCATTTCTACAAGACTATGAATAAAGAGTTGTTACATTTACATAAGACAATTCCCCTAAATTGGCACACATTTCCAAAATGTATGTAGGTCAATGGCCAAAAATGTTATGTAATCAGTGACAAAGGAAGTCTCTAAAATCAAAATGTATAGAAAGTGAACGGGTCTGAATAATTTCTGAGGGCAATTGCCTGTTACAGCCTTCCTTTTTACATTAAGACCAGGGATATGCATGGAAACTAGAAGATGTTTCGTTCAAGGCCAATGCGGGCAAGACAACCACATATTGTCTAGAATAGCCAGATCTCTTTTCAGTGGCAGGACGAGAATTGTCACAGTTGGTGACAGAACGGTCATTTTGACAATAAACATGTCAAACATAGCTCTTATTTGTTGTATTCAAATCAAATGTTTTTTTTTTTGTAGACAGTTACATTAGGACTAAACGATTGAATTCTGCACCAGGCAATCTCCACCCTGTTAGTGTCATTGCTTAACTATGATTTTGCTTGCTCTATTAGTCGGTCTAATGACATATAATGAATATAAGTCAATTCACAGTACACGGTGGCTGTGGTTTCACCAGTTTATCTCATTCTCCTCAAAGCCAACAGTTTTGCTAGGAATTCTAACTAAATATATGTGACCCAATTTAAACCAATCCCATGTTAATCCTTCGTACGGCAGACTCGTAATGACATCCTAGTTTAAAGACCCATATGCTTACCTGGTCATGTGAACAGACTGGACAGAAGGCTCCCAGGAGCCACATTGTTCCCACCTCTCCTTTTGCCCCCCCCCTCGCCCCCCCCCAACCACCTTCACATCCAGAATGTGCTGAGTCAAACCGGCAGGACCTCTGCAGTATCACGCCACGCCTCACCTTTTCCATGTCCTCGGCCCACCTCCCCCTCCGCTCCTCCTCTCCCCGCAGACCCTCACCACCAGGTACTTGCCATCAGGACGTTGTGGTATGGACTGCTGCCTCGGGGGGGGGCCGGAAGGGCTTCGGTTAATCCGCGGCTGCTCACCGTGTGCAGCGGGCAGTGCCCCGTATGTTCTGTGTGAAAGGGATCGTACCCCGCATGGCAGACACGGAGTCAGGTGCCCAGGATGTGGGGGTGGACAGGTGTGACTACGGTGCAATGGGGTGCGAGGGGAGGGAGGGGGGCTATTAGTTGGCTGAAGACAACAAATGGCATGGAATGGTCATCAGAGATATTCCCAGCGATGACTGTTATCATGGCACATCTGCCCGTCATCATCAGCTAGTTCTTCACTACAGTTACCGGGTGGACGGTCTAATACGCATAATTACCAATCAATATGGATTGATCACCGCCGAGTGGCAGGTGATCGTTTATCCAAATTATGCCACTTACGTGTTTGCCGAGATCGATCAGGTGATTAAACCCAGTGCACTCACAGTGGAGGCGGACAATGAGAATTAGACTTGTATGAACCCCGGGACGTGTGCTTTGTACATTTCCGTTATGCCGTAATGCTGCAAGAGAATATGAGCTACAAACAACACAGCCTAGCTAGGTTAATGTGACAAACACAAACACATCTGTGCTTCTAGTCTGTGTCTGTCTGAAAAGATCTTGATGCCATAATTGGAGAACACGAATACGACTGAAGCACAGCCTCACACGCCGGGCTAATTAGCTCTTCTCATACACATTAGGTGGGCGAAAAGCTATACAGGTCGAAGCAGAGACCCCAAACAGATTTTCGGGCTGACAAAGAGGGCATGCCTAACCTCACATGCTCCTAATGAGGAAAAACCTCTCTCTCCCTCCCTTGCGCTCCTAATCTCAAAGTGCACTGGCAAGTGCTTTGCCCTGCGGAGATAAGGGGAGACGCAAAGCAGACGATTCAAAGCCAGGTAACAAATGGGTCCTGTCACAATGGCGTTCACAAACTCACCAAATGGCCATTCTTCAAAACACACGCCGTTCCAGTCCACAGGCAGTCTGGATGCCAGCGGCATGCAGGAAACGCCAAGGAGGGAACTTCTAAACCTTTTAATGAAGCCTGAAAAACAATCTACGTCCATTTTCCCAATGCGGATGACCTGAGAATTGAGGCCGAGCCCGACGGGGAAAATACACGACCCAAGCGAGACTCGACCGGCTACGTTAAGTCAGTCCGCTGTGAGAGCAGGCAAGTTGAAGTTCAGCTTGAACAAACGTTCAGCCCGCCCCCTTGCCTGCCCCCTATTGGTCATCCGACTGCCCCGATTGACACTGCCGACTCTTTCCAATAAAAAGTGACAGGCAACAGGGTTTCACAGCGCGGTGCGGGTGTGCAGCGTACCATGGACATAATTGTGTTCCAAATTTCCCTCTACGGGTTACTTAACTGGGCTTGAAGCTGGTGGTTCGGTTCAGGCAAACAGACAGACTGACAGGCAGCGAGGCTTTAAGCACCCGGCAACTTCAAACGGCCGCCAAAGATTTAAAAGAAACAGCCACGGGGATGATCGTTGAAAGGGAAACATCCTATTATCATTAGCTTCTCAGAAACTGTTGTGGAATGACGGATCGCATCAATTCGGCAGTGTGTGTTTTTTATTTATTTTTAAAGCTAAATTTAGACAGAAAAAAAACAAAAATCGTCGGAAATCTTGATGTGTTTTGCTGTTGTGGTAGTTGTTGTTGTTATGGCTGCTCCTTTGATGTCCCCCGGGAGGGTTGTTTGTTAATGATGTGTGGGGAGGAGAAGCTGAAAAAAAGAGCATCTCTTATCTCCTGCCTGTCTCCCAGCGCAACAGTTTCAATACAGGACAACCCTGCCCGCACACACACACACACACAAACAAACACACACACAAACACAAGCACACACGCGCAGGCACACACAAGCACACACAAACAGAAACACACGTCTCTGTGGGAAATGAAAGCCTTTTCATCTCCAGTCTTCAGTAATCCCCTGCTATTAGCGGTGCTGAGCAGAGGGACGGAGTCTCACGGCAGCCATGGCATGACGGATGCGTGTCAGCGCGGCTGTCTCCGGTGATCCCGTGTGGAACGCCGGGCCCTCGCCAGGCCGCACACACGGAACGCGGACAGGGAATAAATCCCCGGGAAGCTGGCTAATTAATGAACGCAGAACTCATTTGAACCCGACAAGACATCCCATTATCGCTGCCTTATCAACCCCCCGCCTGCTCCCTCGGGCCAAGCTAAGCTAGTCGTGGATTTCAGAGAAATGCGTGTGGCGGACGATAATTATAACACAGGCCAATGATTGCCGAATGACAGTGTGTGTGTGTGTGTGTGTGTGTGCGTGTGTGCGGTCTGGTGGACTGATTCTTGTCATGGAAACAGAATGACGCACACTCAACAATTACAAAATACAGCTAGATAAACCTAAGAGGAAGGTGTGAAACGTAGAATGCAAATTAAGGAGCAAAGTGACTTGAAGGAGTTGATGCCAGGCTAATGGAATTTATTCAATTGACCGTGACCTTTTCAAAACACTAGCGTCATACTGAATTTACCGTCTACTAGAACAAGTTTATGGCCGTAAAAAAAGAAATGGAACCTTGAAAGTCTGATACGGGAGTAAATAAACACACCTGTCAATAAACCCCTCTGAATAGATTGCCGAGCGGGAGAGTGGTGGAGAAGAAAATTGATTATGTTGAATTTCTCCATTTCTGTCAGGGCGTAGCTGCCGCGGCTCGGAGACCAACGCCGACAGATAGACATCCCCAGGCTATTTCATCAGACGTCATTACACATGGAAATAAATACATCTCGGCTTGGTGCAAGAGTGCCGCCATTGTTCTGTGACTCAAAACACATGCAGTGCCACCACCCCCCCCCCCACCTCTCCCCCGTCTCACAGTTCCGTGCGGGGGGGTTACTCCGTTAGATACACAGCGTGTGTCGGCAGGCAAAGTGCGGAGTGGTACCGGGCAGAATCCACAAGACCCGGAATGCTCCGTCTGCCAACTAGCGGAGGACCAGGACTGAGCACCACAGGACGACCGCTACCCCGATGGAGGCATGGGCTCGCTGGGGGGAAGGACGTGAGCCCCACGGAGGCAAACCCCCGCCAGTTCCACTGATGGAGTCTCTCAGCAACGCAGCGGGGCTCGGTTTGTGTACTGTATTTGTACAGTGCACCGTGGTTTTCCGACACACGTATGATAGCAAGAGGGGGGGGGGGGAGAGAAACACTTCTTGCATTTCACTTAAACCCTAAGGTTAAAGGTCACGTAGCGGCTATTGAGTCCACTGGATCAGATCGGGCACTGGGTGACATTTACCGCACCGTCCGGCATTTTCTTAAGCGTCTGTCTGTTGGTTCTGACAAGCACCGGGAAACCCACACGCCCAACTCACAGAGTAGAATAGGGGGAACGTGTGTTCTGAAAGCTGTGCTGGGTTGTAGCTGTGCCGGACAGACGGAGTCCCCACGAGACAGTGCTTAAGTGGGGTGGAGGCCGATTTAATTGACTTGAAACCTCCCAAACCACATGCCGCTATTCCTCAGGGTTCTTCGAGGAACAACTTGTTGTACAGGGAATAGATAAACATAACGTATTACTGGACAGAGGACTCCATTATATGTGCAGCCCCCATAGAAAAGAATCCACCTGAATCCACTCTTACCCTTCCTGTACACTGTACAGAGAAAGGTGATGTCCTTAAGTGTCTTGGAGAAACTTACAGTCACAGAACTACAGGAGAATATAACAGTAACAGTAGTACAGGAGAATTTTACAGTAACAGAATGCAGCCGCAGTATGAAACACTTACATTTACAAAAATGTAAATTTACAAAATGTACGAACTCCTTCATCCACAGCAACTCAGTGATGCGTACGAACATGTTCTGAAATTCTTAACCTGGCACTATGTAGGACCTGGACCCTGATGTTGCAAAAGCTGTCCTCAACTGACTGAGCCACACGGGTCCAGTAGTATTGCCTCCCATCGCACGTTGACACGAGCGGTACTGTGTCCCGCATGGGGGGCCCCTCGCGGAGAACGACAGGGTCCCCAAACCATGGCGGACAGGATGGGAGGAGCTTCATGAGAAATGTGACCCATGTCATCAAAACAACAAACCTTCCCAACTGCGACCTTCGCTGCCAACTGAGGTATGATGGTAATTCTACACATAGACTACGCACATATAAATCACACATCCTAATATAATACTGTTATTAGCAAATGTACCCGACATGCTTCCTTAACGGTGCAACACGCAGCTGCCTATGCTTCCTCGCTAGCGAGCAGAATAACATTAGATTGGCATGGAATGCGTCCGTTGTGACAAAGCAATGAATGTCTCATTCCTGTCCGCATTATGTAACTGAAAAACACAGGGCTTTACCAACAGGTATTGATCCAACGTGAAACACACAGCGCATTACGCATTGATAGTACTCATTGTTGCTCACACACACACACACACACACACACACACTGCCCAACACAAGTGCCACACATAACTCTCTCAAACTCTCAAGGTCTTCATGCACCTGAAGAGAACTTGGACAAACTGTCCATCGCCCGTGTCCGATGCACCTCACTGGCTGTGGGCAGGACCAGCGGACGAGAAGGCCACTGATTGGTTGGGAATGTAGGCAGATTGACTGAGAAGCTGTCCGTATAGCATATCTTCGTTCATATTCAACCGTGTTGAAACAACATGAAGCAAACAGTGAAAATCTGGTTTTGACCGCCACAGGCCTTTAAATGGTTGAGACAAGGTGGTGGACTTGACCAAGATGTGATTCATTTGATTGACACAGGAGTCCGACAAACCAAGAACTCTTTACTGTCAGAAGGGAGCAGGCGGAAGTGCCTTGGCCTCATGAAACATGAAATTGCTCCATAAACACGAGGACGGAGGAGAATAATGTGTTATTGAATTCCCCTCTAGGAGATCTCAGGAAAAAAAAGCCTACGACAGGTTACGAATCAATGCTGTAAAGGTGTCAGTTGTACATAGTGGAAGTAGAATTTACACACATAGCACACATTCAATCTCAGTAATACTTACACAAATGAATACTGGTAGAAGCACTCAATCACCACCAAACTAAAGTCAAATTATGTAGCCTACAGATTCAAAATAAGATTCAAGAACATGGGCAATATTGTATTGCTTCCCTCATCATTGTGTAACATGCAAAGTACTGCTAAAAATTCTTGGGCCACCTGAAAAAATTGTATTGCTATTAGACTGGTCAGGAAGTGTTTATTTCCTTGTAAAAACAATACATACAAAGACTGGCCACCTCAGAGTCCTGACCACCTCAGAGTCCTGACCACCTCAGAGTCCTGACCACCTCAGAGTCCTGACCACCTCAGAGTCCTGACCACAACATGACTGAAGCTGTGTGGGAAAACTGTGACAGGAAAAGGGACAAAAATCATCCAAAAGAAGAGTTGTGTCAATTCCCTCGAGGGGTGCCTCCTAAGTGTGGTGCCTTAGTTTAGTGTTCTGAGGCCACACAAAATGCCAACTTGGTTGAATTTGTTTTTTTTGTCATGTCTCACTGTATTCATGTTTTGTTTAACCTAAATGTTATTTAAAAAATCCTCCTTGAGCTGCTCCCCCTTAAGCTCCTCTCCTATGAGCTGCTCCTCCTTGAGCTGTTCCTCCTTGAGCTGCTCCCCCTTAAGCTGCTCCTCCTTGAGCTGTTCCTCTTTGAGCTGCTCCTCCTTGAGCTGCTCCCCCTTAAGCTGCTCTCCTATGAGTGGCTCCTCCTTGAGCTGTTCCTCCTTGAGCTGCTCCCTCTTAAGCTGCTCTCATATGAGCTGCTCCTCCTTGAGCTGTTCCTCCTTGAGCTGCTCCCCCTTAAGCTGCTCCTCCTTGAGCGGCTCCTCCTTGAGCTGCTCCCCCTTAAGATGCTCTCTTATGAGCTGCTCCTCCTTGTGCTGCCCCCCCTTAAGCTGCTCTCCTATGAGCTGCTCCTCCTTGAGCTGCTCCCCCTTATGTTGCTCTCCTATGAGCTGCTCCCCCTTAAACTGCTCTCCTATGAGCTGCTCCTCCTTGAGCTGTTCCTCCTTGAGCTGCTCCCCCTTATGTTGCTCTCCTATGAGCTGCTCCCCCTTAAACTGCTCTCCTATGAGTTGCTCCTTCTTGAGCTGTTCCTCCTTGAGCTGCTCCCCCGTGAGCTGTGTAATAATTCAGTAGAAAACGTTTTGCTCCAGTGTGATCAACATGCCAAAGCAGAGGCAACCAACAGTGTTTAAACAAATAAGGTGGAGGCAAATTAAATCCTTCTCCCGTGTGTGCACTGTAGATCTATGGTGAAATGAAAATAATGTTTATGTTGTTAAAGATCCTCTACACACACACACACACACAGAAAGAGAGAGAGAGAAGGACTGTCCTGCCTTTTTGTCTGGGGTTATTTTCAGGTGGAAACCGAGAAAGACACTGAAGATTCTACTTTCGCTGAAGTGGTTATTAAGTCTAAGTTTGTTTACAATGCAAGGGCGGTCTCTTATATGTTTTGACATTGTAATGGATCCGCTGAAGCTTTTCTTTGGATGTGATTTGCCAGTTCAATAGCTCATATCAAGTGCTGTTGGAAAGGTTAAAGGAGGGGGGAGGTTTCTCCGTTGGGACTTAAAGAGAGCAACAAAAAAAAAAATTGGCGGTTAAGCTTTCTGTTTGAAAAAGCTTATCATTCAGAGAGCTGAAAGCAGCAATAGGTCCCACGTCAGACTCAGAGAGCAATAACACAAAAAAGAAAAAACAAGAAACCCACAAAGTGTCTTTCCATCGAATGGGTACTACTCAACGTCACCACAACCATAACGTATTCACTATACACATACTTCATCCGGGACTGAAGGCTTATGCTGTATTGTAAACTGAACATCCTTGAACGCTGACTGGCTGAATGCCCTAGGATATCAGACCATATATCACTTTTTACTTTTCTAATTACAATTCCAACCAGTTAATAAAAGCAATAAGGCGTGCCTTTGGGTGTTTTTAAATGGTATATGGCTAGGGGCCCGTAACCCAGCAATCCGAGCTGCATCGTGCCTAAGATCAGCCAGTACCCCTGGCCATAAACCCCAAACTGCCTTGGTGCCCTATTGTTTCCCAGGCTCCAAAACACATTTCCTGTCCAACCAGTACCACACACTCCCCAGAATTCTCTCATGCCTCACACAACCCTCCTTCCAGAATGGGCTGACACTGCATCTATGGTGCTGCGTGTTAAAAGTGGACAGGAAGGAATCTACATTCCTAACCCTCCTCCGCTCTCTCCATGGGATTACAGCTAAACACGGAGTATCAGGGTCACTAACCGAATCCCCGCCGTATTCACTCCCGGTGTCCCCTCTCTGTCTGCCTTCAACCTCAGTTTCTCTCCGTATTTTTCTCTCTCACTTGTACTCTTCGTCTCCGCGGGGTCCGTGCCAGGGCCATCTAGCCACGGACGCCGGGTGCCATTAGCTGCTAGCAGCAAGTCGGCCGACACCGTTAAGGGTCAAACGCCCACGCTTGTGTTTGTTAGCGTCTCTACAGTGCTTGTGTTGTTGTCTATTGGCTTACCTGATCCATGTGTGTGTGTGGTTGTTGTGCGCTTGCATATCGGCTATTCGTGCCTTTTGATTTAGGGGCCCCCTATCCCTGAGTGGTCCGGGGCTCACATGCAGTCCGGGGCCCCCTGGCGGACAGGGGGCCCAGAACGGCCACTTATGTTGCCATCCTAGAGCCGGCGCTGCATGCATGTGTGCACGCTGGCTAACGAGTAAAAGGGGAGGTGGAGGGGAGGTGGGTGTTCTGGAAGCCCGGGAGGCTGGGAACGGAGCTGACGGATGAGAACGGTGAAACCGTTGGTGGGGATGCTGGGGCCATCTCCACTCATCCCACCCTTTGTCCCCGGAAGTCGCCGTTGGCCACTAGGGACGAGGCCGCCAGCACTCACCCTCCAGGGAGGTGGCGAGGGTCGAAAGAGATGCACAACCCTGGTGGACGGGGGAGTGAAGGGTGTCAAAGCTGAGTAGAAACAGCGAGATCAGCGAACAGCAGTGATGATCCCAGCTACGCATTGGAATGCAAGGCTTGTCAGGAACCCGGTCCCAGTTCAACTAAAGGCCTTGTGGCTGAATGAACGGCAGAGACAAAGTGCGATATGATATGATAATGAGGATAGCCAGTCCTGTGTGTGTGTGTGTGAGAAATTTTCATGACACCCAGAATGGGAGAGGGCTGACATGAACCCAGCCGAAGATGTATGGCCTCAGCCAATAGGAAAGAGGAGGAGGCCATGATAACATTCACGGACACGCATTCCCACAAGGACCGTTAAATAAGAAGCACCGTGCTAACTGTGAGTTAAAGGAGCAGGCTGTTTGCGTCGCTCCGCTGAGTGTACATTAGGAATCACATAATCAAAATCGTCCATTGCATTTACTGTTTGCCCGGAGGACATCGCACACACTAATTGGGAACCTTTATGCCAGACTTCCTTCTAACAGATTTTAATGTCCTACTATCGATAACGTCGACTCAGACAGTGTATAAAATCCATCCAAAGGTACAGGAGGACTTGTGAACAGCACTCCGTTGGCAACATTGCACAGACCACCTGCTGAGCATATCGATACAGCAAGCCCAAATCAACTCAATCCCTTTCCAACAGAGTTGAATAGAAATTCTAATGTTGACTTCGAATAGAAGGGTGCAGAGAAGGAAAAGAACCCAGTGACAATGGAATGGAATGCGGTGTGGTGTGCGTTTCAGAACCGCCCTCCAACCAACAAGTTCAGGTTCCACCTCAAGTTCCGTTACCCGGATGCATTCTGATGCCGCCTCCCGCACCTCCGGTACCGACCGGCGTCCCACGGCAAGCCTGCATCAACCCCACCACTTTGGCACTCATTTTGTTATTCAGATAGGGAGGGAAAACCTTTTCACTCAGCAGATAACGTCCTCTTTGTAGATGAGCCCTTTATCCACGCTCCAAACTCTGATCAGACGCCATCTAGTCCTCCGTCACGCCAGCCAAAAAATATCCCGACACAGGCTGGCTTTCGTCCCTCCCCATCACCCGCAGCCCAGAGGAACAGATAAACCGATAAGACGTACCAATCATAGCCGGGCTCAGCCATAACTATGAGGGGCAACGGGGCTCCCAAATGAGAGAGTGAGAAAGAGGGAGATGAAGAGGACCGGAGGGCTGCGAAATCCAAAACGGAGCGGGAAAAAAAGTGCCGGCTTGCAGGGTTAGCGAGGCGAATTTGCGGCGATTTCACACTAGGCGTTAAATATATCAGCCGTGTGCATAATCAGCTCTGTTTGGGAGTGTGCCCATGGGACAGAGGGCCGCCCGGCTACAGAGACATGGGGGGGCACGAGAGGGAAAGAAACGGTGAGGAGGGAGGTTGACGGTGAGAGGGAGGGAGGATGACGGTGAGAGGAAGATGGAGGAAATAAGTGACAGAAACGGAGTGAGACTGGAGTGGGGATATAAATAGTGAAGGTGGGGGGGGCGCTGGGGGTTCAGCCCGTGTTTACAGGCAACATTATCCAATTCTCGACTGCATATCCCATGGATATAGGATTTACTTTCCCTTACGTTTGAAGGCAGCAGAGGAAATGCAACAAAATTCCCCATAGGGAGCTAGTCTGGAAATATGATAATCTGCAGGGTTGGGGGGGAACATTTGTAGATATTAGGCCGCACTGCCAGAAGCAAATGAGTTGCAAAAATGCAAGATAAAGTGAGACTGAGGGAGAGAAAGGGAGACTGGGGGAGAGAAAGGGAGATTCACCCTCCATCAACAAAGGGCACCAGCCCTTCTCACTGCACAGCAAAATGCACTGCTCAAAGAAATTAAGGGAACACTTGAATCACACACGCGGCCTTGATGAACGAAATCTATAAGACCGAAATCTTCACTGCGCATTGTGTAATTCTTCGTGAACCACGGTCAATGTATACCAACATCTCCAACTGTGGGCTGGATTCAAACATCTAAGTAAACAATTGAAATCACAGGCTGTTCCAACTTGCGTGAATTTCATCACGGCCTCTCGTAATGTGACTCAGTAGTGTGGATGGCCCCCACGTGCCTGTACGCTCCCCCGACATTGTCTGGGCATGATCCTGATGAAACGGCTGATGGTGTCCTGGGGGATCTCCTCCCAGACCTGGATCAGGGCATCAGCGAGCTCTTGGACAGTCTGTGGTGCTACTAGGCGGCATTGGATGCACCGATACATAACGTCCCACAGGTTCTCAATTGGAATCAGGTCTGGGGAACAAGAGGGCCAGTCAACGGCACCAATGCATTCACCATCCAGGAATGGCCTACACACTCTGCCCACATGAGGTTGGGCATTGTCCTGCACCAGGAGGAACCCAGGGTGAGGTCTGACGATGGGTCTGAGGATTTAATCCCGGTACCTAACAGCAGTCAGGGTAGTGTTGGGGAGGTCTGTGCGACTCCAAGAATATGCTTCTTCAGACCATCACTGACACACCACCAAACCGGTCATACTGGTCATACACCAAAATCTTCACCACGGCGTCTCCAGACACTTTCACATCTGTCACATGGGCTCATTTTGAACCTGCTCTGATCTGTGAAGAGAAGGTTGCGCCAATAGTGGACCTGCCTGTTCCGGTGTTCTCTGGCGAATGCCAATCGAGCGGCACAGTGCTGGTCTGTGAGCACATCCCACTAGAGGACGTCGGGCCCTCATGGAGTCAGCTTGGTCAGAAACATGCACACCAACAGCCCGCCAGGTGTGATTTTGAACGGCTTCGGCAGGGCTCCTCCCGTTTCTCCTTGCAGAACGGAGCAGATACCGGCCCTGTTGCTGGATTGACACCCTTCTACAGCCCTGTCCAGCACTCCGCGTGTAACAGCCCGTCTCCTGGTATCTCCTCCATGCTCTTCAGACTGTACTGGGAGACACAGCAAACCTTCCTGCGACGGCACGTATGGAGGTGCCATTGGGGGTTGTCTTACTGTCTTGTTTAGCACAGTGGAGCGTTGCATGATGCTGGAAGCAATTCGTCCAATTCCTGTGACAACCACATCGAAAGTCAACATGAGAGGGGAGGAGGTTCAATGGAGGAGGGATAGGTAGGTGAGACAGAGGAGGGACGTGAGGTGAGCCAGAGGAGGGACGGGAGGAGGGACGGGGTGTGAGACGGAAGAGGGACGGGAGGTGAGACCGCGGAGGGATGGGAGAGAGGAGGAGAAGCAGTAGAGGAATAGCTGAATAAATGTTGATGAAAAGTAGGCAAGAAAAGGGCGGGGACAGCAAGAAAGGGGGAGAGAGAAGAGGAAGAGATGAGTGGGAGGTGGGAAGGGAAGAGGGGATGGTAATTGGAGAAGACAGGCCTTTCAATATGCCAAGCGAGGCGTCAATTGAAAGGAGTCGACTGGCTCACTGGAGGGGCCTGGCTCTGTCCACATCCACTCACTGGAGACACACACTGGTGATAGACTGCTGGGGGCTGTCTGAACACACACACACAACATTCACACGCTTCTTTTTCCCTCAGCCACAATGCAGTGAATTAAACAGTGCATTTCAAACTATAACTCTCCCCACCGACACTGCGTCCACAAAATATTTTTGGGGACAAAACGTATTCCGAACAAAACATTTCTGAACAAAACATTATTGAACAAAACATTATTGAACAAAACATTATTGAACAAAACATTGTTTCCTCTTTTGTTACCTTCATCCTTTGACAACCACCTAATTTAACCCTTTCAATGGAGTCTGAAGCTCTCTCATCATCTCCATCTCTCCACCCACCAGGCTCTCAGGGGTCTTCTTCTCTTGCTCTTGATCATGTGGGAGGTATTGCAGATCCTTACCCGACCGGGGAAGCCTGAGCTGAGACAGACAGGCTCTGTCTGATAGAGACACAAGTGTGTGTGTGCGCAACTGTGTGTGTGAGACAGTCTCGGGTAATGGCGTCTTAGACAGTCATACATCACCCTGCCCTGCGAAAGCCGCTGATAAGTACATAAAACACAGCGTCGGACAACAGACAGATTTCTTTCAACCACCATCAGTGCTTCTTTGTTCTCATGTACACACGGGCAAACACACAGACACTCACTTACACTAAAACACCAAAAAGAAAATGCATGCAGAACCATGAACCGTGTTGTGTGCATTTTTATTTACTTTCATGTTCATTTACAACATTGACCCGAGAGCATTGAGACGTTGCTCAGGGCCGAAAACATATGATTTTTCACTTTTGAGGTTCAGGTATTGCTGTCTCAGGATTTTAAACAATTACCTTTGAGTTATCGGTCAGATTCTCTAACTGCTAGGATACCGGCTACCCACATGATGGGCTAATTTCCCCATACACTATGCAGGAGACACAGAGACGGGATGGCCTTTAGCTATTGACAAGAAACATTGCCAGGAAAGAGAAACAGGGAAAAGTGAAAGATAAATGAACTAGAAGACAAAGCGTCTATCCATGATGGCTGATCAGAGATGTAAGAGAAGAAAAGGAGAGTTAGAGGGAAGGAGAAACAGGGAGGAAAGAGACAGAAGAGGCAAGAGAAAGCTGGAAATTTCATGTTTTAAATTCACAACTAGCAGTAGTTGGAAACTACTCATACATCTGTTTGGGGCAAAAAGCCTAAGACAAGTATACAAAACGCTTTGTTCACTCAGTTTTAGTTCTATCAAGTGCAGGGTAGCCTATAAACAGAGAATTGTGACCCTAACCACACATTGAGAAAAGTTTGGTAAGATGCCAGGCTAGCAAGCTGTTATCTCGTTAGCTCCCGTAAACTAAATATAGGAAGCTCTGTCTTTCCTAAGGCAGGACCGTAGACACATAGCTTTACAAAAAACCTTTTTTGTCCAGTTATTATTACACCACAGGCAGTATAGGGTGAAAAATCATTCTGAAACAAACATTGTAGCTAGATAGTTAGCATATAATTAGCTGCTAAGGCTATCTGGAGTTGTAAAGACTTCGTTGCTGCTATTCCTTTATTGCTAGAGGGACTTACAAACTTATTTTTAATGAACACAACACCAAATCTTTCTGCTCATTAACTGAGCACAACAACATATTATCCGCCCCGACACAAAGTTAAGTAAGACTACTTCACCATATGAACTAAAACTATATTTTTTCCCAAATATTAACAGTTGTGAGGAAACAATTTCACTCGAGTGGAAGACCAACTAGTTGTCAGGTCAAGCAGACCAACCAATCTGGGACAGTGAAAAAACCCAACATGCTAGTGCCTTTAGCTCAAAGAACCAGCCTCCATTGAAGGTCAGCTGTCCTTATATCAATAGTTTGTATAAAGACCGCCAGCAGTCATTCTTGGCAGAAGCGCCTAGACCAAACACACACTCCCCTCTTGTTGATTTCACCGCTTCCAGGAAGGAAGGAAAACTTTCAAACAGAGCAGATTCAATGCCTTCTTTCCCTGGAACTGAGTTCTGCTGCGATCATGGAGACCCGATTACCCTCATACTCTTATAATGCCACTGCAGCAGCACTAACAATCAGCACAGGGACCCTGCTTCCATTGGTCAGAGTGTGAGGGGATAGTCACAGGGACCCTGTAATCTAGACCCTGCTTCAACAGGTCAGAGTGTGAGGGGATAGTCATAGGGACCCTGTAATCTAGACCCTGCTTCCATTGGTCAGAGTGTGAGGGGATAGTCATAGGGACCCTGTAATCTAGACCCTGCTTCCATTGGTCAGAGTGTGAGGGGATAGTCACAGGGACCCTGTAATCTAGACCCTGCTTCAACAGGTCAGAGTGTGAGGGGATAGTCATAGGGACCCTGTAATCTAGACCCTGCTTCCATTGGTCAGAGTGTGAGGGGATAGTCATAGGGACCATGTAATCCAGACCAGTGCTGTCCTGACCAGAAGAAATGGACCAGTGTCTCTGAAGCTTTTGTATCAAGACCCCAGGCGGCTGTAAAACCATTAGTCTGCCACAGGGCGGAGACGGCTAGGTTGTTGGCTACTGCTACAGGACAGATGCAGCAGCATTTGTCTCCACTACGCCCTCCCAGTCCTTTGTCTGAAATACATCTGCATTCGCAGACAACCCCATCCGTGCCATGACTGGATGCTTAACAATCCCTGACACAAGGAAACCATTAAGTCTTGCTCGTGAGAAACAAAGCATTGGGTTGGTCACGAGACAATATAGCTGTCGGGGGAGATTGGGGGGGCCTGCCTAAACCCTCTGTGGATGGGGTCGGGGCAGCTCAAACCACCCCCATAGTGTCCATGCACGAAGCCCCAGCATATGGTCATCTCATCCATGACAAAATAATCACCAGCAAAAGCCAAGGCTTTCATTTTGGCCATATAATGGTGGCCCATGTGGGAAAAGCAAGTTTACAAATATCCACAACATGTCTCATCAAAAACAAGTTACCCAGATGCTACAATAGAACAATAGGACCAACAGCATAGGACCAGCAGGTGTTCCTTTAACCTGTTCAAGAGACACCTAGATATGATTGGTAGACCATCAACGTCAGGGGCATGACCCAAGGAGAGTTCACCGTAAGGCTTCACTCCCATTGGTGCGAGCCCCCCCTCCCAAACTAATTCTTAATATTGCTACCTGATAGAAGCAGATTGTATTCATATTTACCCCAGTCCTCCGGATCATTTATGCAACTTTCAGCTCCCACGATGAACCAAAGCTTGTTAATGGGCTAAAACGGTATGAACTTACTGTTACAAGGCCTTGCTGCTAGCTACTGTTGTACCTGGATTATCAATGTCTTCCCCTTCTCTTTCATTGGACTCGGCTATGCTGCTGCTCCTGTCACTATAATGTCAGGTCTATCAATCACCTCCTGCTGCTGCTGCTGCTGCTGCACAACTTCACTTAAACCGTAAGTCAAGGGCACGTCATGTTATTATATTATATGCCTTTTCATAATGCATTGCTTCTCTCTCCTCTTCTGATTGGCAGACATCTACATTCCCTTTTTATGCTTTGTACTTAGGCTAGCTTTCTTTTATGCTTTTTTTCCTTCCACAGCTCAGATCTTTAGCAAACGAGCCGACAAGATCTAACATCACACCCCCGTGGTCACAGACTGGCTGATCATAAAAGTGCATTGTGGAATCATAAAACAAATATAATTGTTTAGCACTCCGAAGTCGTCATAAGCATTCTCTTACCTAAATGGTAGTCAGCAAATCAACAACAACACATTTCAACTTGCCGTGAACCCGGTAGCAACTTGCCGTGAACCCGGTAGCAACTTGCCGTGAACCCTGTAGCAACTTGCCATGAACCCTGTAGCAACTTGCCGTGAACCCTGTAGCAACTTGTTGTGAACCCTGTAGCAACTTGTTGTGAACCCTGTAGCAACTTGCCGTGAACCCTGTAGCAACTTGCCGTGAACCCTGTACCAACTTGTTGTGAACCCTGTAGCAACATGGCGACGCACAGAGCATCACAGTCCTCCCCCTCACGGAGGGCAGAATGGATATCCACGGGACTGGGGCATTTATTTTTTTATTTTATTTTACCAGGTAGGCTAGTTAAGAACAAGTTCTTATTTACAACTGCGAACCTGGCCAAGATAAAGCAAAGCAGTTCGAAACATACAACAACACAGAGTTACACATTGAATAACAACATACAATCTCAACACTTTCAGCACACACCAGGGAGACGAAGGAAGACCACCTGCTCGTGTTGTGATGCGGACTGACATGGGTTAAAGGGTAAGTGCTGGGAGAATGCATTTCCTGCAGGTTAGCCGAGAACTAATCAAGGCACCCTTCCCTCTCACGAGACCTCAGTCTGTGTCTCTCTTTCAGGTTATGACAAGTAGTGTTGATATCTAAAACTTTGATATTAGACAAAGAAGTAAACGGTTGAAAAAACACGTGTTTTGGCCATTCCTAAGATATGGAATCTTGTAACAACGGAACATTAAAATACAAACACGTTGCTGACAGTATAATCATAATGTAACAGAATCGCTCAGATAAAACCTCTACACAGAGTCGACCATCACAGACCAATAATCAGACGTGATTACTGCCCAATTTTTGCTCAGTCTTGCGAAAACTCATGAAGACCACCGTACAGTTCCAATCTCCCCATAAAATCATGCACCCCTCTTTATCAGTGTCTTAAATCTGCTCGGTACCCTCGTTCAGATCATAAGTATCCTGAAAATAACACAAAAGAAGACATAAGGAAGCCAATGGAAGTACAAAACTGACTAAGTATATGTAGCCCCTCTCACCACATAAACCAGGGCACCTCATTAGCCTCATCGATGTGTGCCTCCTGTAGAGAAAGCACATTAAGCTTGTTTCTGTGTGTAATTCAATGGCTGTATAATTCCTATTTCTTCCCTAGTTAAAATTACGTGCCTCCACATTGAACAGTGAAAGAAAAAACTGAAGAACAGAGAAAGAAAACAAACAAAACCTCATGATAGCCATCACAGTGGAAATATTCTCTTGACCTAACCGTGTTTTCCAATACAGTTTACTGTGGCAGCAGGAACAAGTGTCTTTAAGGCCTACAGCTTTTTAACACACAACTCATTGAGCCCAACCGTCTCCTGTAGAACTTCTGATGACCCCACAAACTTAGCTCAAAAGAATCTAGGACTTTACCGGTTTGCCCAAAAAGTCAGATCTAGGAATCTGTTTACCTCCTCTAGAGTGTGCAGTTAGATGCCACCAGCTGCTCTCATGTCACCGGAGATGTTGGCATCTCCTCCACAGCCTGGGAAACAGGCTCTCTGGAATCATCCTTAATGCCTACAACAGTCTTTGTCGGTGGGTCATTAGGCGCCATATTTGCCTCTGCAATGAGTGGTTGTGGCGCTGTACCGCTGTCAGCTTACATCTCCCTACATCAGTGGGCCCAAGTGTTGCGAGGACCGCGTTCGTCCCGCCCTCTGCGTGGCCATTCATGCGTGCTGCTTAAGGCCAACATCTCGCGTCTCTAAACACCATTAGCTGCTTGTGCTAGCAGAAGCCATAGGAGTCTATTGTGGTGCTGGACTTCAATCCCAAAGTCTGCTCCGGTGAGTCCAAGCATATAAACACCTGTCGGCGAAGTGAAGTTACCGGCTTTAGCCCCTCTCAGGTTGTTTAAAACACAGGGGGACGTTTGGAATTGAACTCGCAAAACTTTCTAAAGTGCAACAACTCGTACTCCAACAGCACATAGGCAACGGATTGGTGGCGGGAACGGAATTGCTCTGGCTAAAGGAGACGCTCACTTGGCGGACATTAACGTGGCCGATCCCAGAGAAGCTGGGGCGAGGCCCGGGCCTCGTAAATCTGCCGGACAGGCTGTCCGTCTCACTCCAAGCCGTGTCCCAATACGCAGTAATCCTACACGGCGATCAGCCTCTGCCATGTTTTTATCATTGTGCATAAGGGAAATAGGCGATCAGATCCACAACTGTGGCATAAGGATTGATTAGCCCTTGTGTCTGGGGAGCCGTGATTCTGGACATGAGCCGGCAAACACACTAACACTCCCTCCGTCGCGTCCAGAACTGTCTCTCGCGGCCGAGTCTGTGAAGTTGAAGTATAAACGGCTTTTACTTTTGAATCGTAACAGGTTTCACGAGTCAAGAGTCGGAACTGCATGGATTACCCGCACATCCATAGACATTTTGTTATGGCCCGGGAGGGATTCACCGCGGTACAGTCATGCGTTGGCAAAAAGCTTAAATGAGAGGTCGTGCTTGAGGACTTGTGCATGGATCCTTTTCGTTGCAGAACTTGGGGATGTATCCGCTACGGCAGAGAAGCTCTGAGGTGCATTTGGGGAAGGCAAAGGCCCCGGCGTCCCATGAGGCAACTCAAATTGCTTAAAATATTTACATAAAAGTTAAGGTAGTTAGAGGTGTGCAATATACTGAAAGGCCTTAAAATAGATCTCATAATTTTAAAAAAGGGATGCTTTTTCAGTTATTGCGATTGAACAGTAATTGATACTTCTTGAAAAACAAATAGTAGATCACACCTCATCCCATGGCCCAAACCACTTGAGGAATTCCCTATCTAGACTGGATCCAGTTTACAAAAGCTACCTCTTCGGCCCCTAATTCACTTGCATTCAAGAAAAACTGCAGTCACGCCTCTGACATAGTCGGCCGTAAAGGCTCAAACGTCACAGGTCTTAATCTGCTGACGTTTGTTAGTTAGTGAACTCTCTTGCAGCGCTTGCAGGTACACACAGGTGAGATGATGTACAATGGCTCGATCCAGGGCTGAGGGTGTAGGGGTAAGGGGATGTTTACTTGTAAGATTGGAGTAAGAAGAAAATAAAGGGAGAGTAAATTCGGTTTTCACAAGAACCATCCAGGCCTAAACTGGGCCCGGTGGTTCTCACCCGGGGGTAACATAGGAGCCAACTACAAGCTGCAGAGCGTTGAGCGTGGTAGGGCATGGCGGATACAACATCAAGATTTTGAGTTCGATTCCCACATTGGTCCAGTACAAATAAAGTATTAAATTGTCTGGACTCCACACTGCTCTGTGAAAAAGCACCTGATACATTTCCTAAACATATACTTTTTTATTTACACACACACATTCAGTCAGTGGACTAGAACAGCATATTTAAAAGACCAATAAACAATGTTCAGCTCCAGCCGGTTCAGTCCGGTTTGGGCAGAGACCAGGCTGCCCGCGGACAACTATGCTCCACTCCCACCCCGCGACCCAAGGGGTTGGCAAGGTAACCGTAAGGTAGTGTGTGGGCAGATCTGACAGGTAGCCCCCTCCTCACCTAGCGCCCATCAGGGGAAAAACAATCAGCACAGAGCACACTCCTCATCCTCCTCTACACTGACAGAGCAGCAGTACGGTTAAGCCCTGTGAGACCCAGCAGATCAAACTGCCCAGAGCCGAGGAGGAAGAAAGAAAACACCTGCCATGAAAGATGAAGACACAGAAGAGACCAAAACACATGCTACTGCACCATGCGGGTAGAGGCAAGCCCACTGCCGTAGGCCAGGAAGGGATATTGTTGTCCGGGGCTACAGCCGGCTGCTTGTGAGCCGATAGCCATGACTCAGTCAGGCTGACATCTTTTTACGTGTCGTAAACAATGCCCGTTGACAAGAACTTTGTTTCCCGCGTTCTGTTCCTTGAGCTGCCGCCGTTGTGCGACAATGTGCAAATTACATTGGGCCGCCGTCCCATTTTAATACGAATAAATGAAGCCTGGTACCCAGTGATGGAATAGCAGGGAATAGATTGAAAACCATGTGAATAAACGACGGGAGTTATTTTGATAAGAATTTTGTTTGAAGGTGAAAATCAACTGGCTGAAGTGTCCTATGTTTCAGACAGCGCAAGGAGAGTTGTGACTCAATTTATTTAATTGGGATTTTTTTCTGGAGATCATCAGAGAAAAAGTGCATAACATGTTTCCTCACCCCCCATGAGTCAATATTTGGTAGAAGCACCTTTGGCTGCAATTAAAGCCATTAGTCTACTTGGATGAGACTGATTTTGCCCGTCTGGACACAGCTTTTGCCCATTCCTCTTCCCACATATTCTGTATTGGATTGAGGTCATGTCTTTATCTAGCATATCTAGCATATCTAAATAACTCCAGGTTCATTCTGTAGTAAAGCCCCTCCGGTATAAATCCGCCTATATGTTTGTCGGACAATGAATCTACTCCCAATTCCCAGGTTTATTGCATATTTGAGAAGATTTTATTCTCTGTACTTCCCTCTATCCATTCACTCTATTTTTACAAGTTTTTCAGTCTGTGATGCAGAGAAGCATCCCCACATCATGATGTTGCCACCACCCTGCTTCATTGGAAGGGATGTGGTCTGATGTGCAGGGTTAGTCCTGTGCCTAAATGCTTTATTTTGTCTTCATAAGACCTCACAGAATGTTGCCACATGTAGTCTGGCAACTCGAGGTAATATTTTATGTGAGTTATTTTCATGTGTGAAGCACCCGGGCTAATGTTGCAGTATGCACTGTGTCTCCCAGCTCAACCATAAAAATATTTTTTTATCTTTTTTTAAAGATGGCCTGTTTTAGAAAGTTGATCTCAACATTTCTTAATAATGGACTTTACTGTGGGACCTCCTAGAGACATTTAACAGGAAATCATGTGAAGCACACAGGTGGACACTTTGAATTCCAATTTTCTTTTTTATATTTATTATTGATGTAGAGCAATTTTAAGATTTATTTTTAATTGTGGAGGTTACTGTGTTCATCATTAGCAATACCTCTGGATTAAATGAGTTTTTTCTTAAAGTCTAATACTTCTAAAAGCAACTGTAAAAAAAGCATTACGAAATAATGTTGAGTTGTTATGAACTGCATGCCTCGTTAGACATTTGTGGAATGGTTATTTTGTGTTCCGGAAAACATGTACTTCACGTGTTAGAAGAAAGTAGAAAGGAATGAGACTGGTTCATTCAAATTGAATTACAACCACATTCTTACATTGAGAACTAGCAAGAACATTAGAGCCTGTTCTTAGCTTATGTTTTTTGCCTTAATCCTTATTCATAGCCAAACCCTTATCCAACATTTATTTTGTTTATTTCTTGCTTCAGGGCATCTGCAAACATGTTGTCAGTTCCACATATTTCTTTCTACAATTCTAATCTAATAAGTAATTTGTGTCTATTTCATAAAAACATGATGATGTGTTGGTTTTGATTGCTGAGATCAAGTGTCCAGATGTCTTGCTTTCGGTTTTATTTTGTGTAGGGTTTGCACAGCACTGCCTTAAGTTGCCAAGATGTACTTTAGCAGTTCAAAGAGGGGAAAAAAGTATTTATCATTCCGATTACCTTTGGGGTGTTTCAGATGAAATGTTGCATTATTGGGAGTGTTCAACCAACCGAGTCCTGTTTTGAAGCAATTATTGTGGCATCGGTGTTTTGACAATTGCACCATCGGTATTGTGGAATAAAATGTTGCTAGCCTGCGCTTGGCGTGTCAGATTGTGGGCTATCTCGGTTCAGTTCTAAAAATGCTTGCTACAACGGGAGCACTACTTCCTTATCCCAATCTCAAACGTCAGCTTTTATATGGGGTTTCTGTAGGTTCATGGGAGCCTTGCACTGTGTTTTAGAGATCGCTAACAAATAGCAGCAGCTGCTTCTGATGATTCTTCCCCCAACACAGACATACTATGGCAACATAACATACAGCGCTATTCGTTTGAGTCAAAATAGTACATGCTGAAGAAAGGTAAAGACCAACCAGTTACTAATGTCAGAGGCAAAAAAGAATCACAGATTTCAAGCATTTCTTGTATCCAGCTATCAGTTTGTTCTCCCTTTAGATCCCCCCCCACCATACTGTTATTTGCAGACCACTTTCTGTTCAAAACGTTTTCCTAGGTCATGTCGCAGGCACTGCATCCTTGTGTTCTCCCCACAGATCTTCAGTAATATTCCCGTCTGGGGACATTGAGGTCCATTCCAAAACCCTCATCTTTTATCTCATGGGGTAGTTCATGGTTGATTTTGAGGCATGTTTAGAATCATTGTCTTGTTTTAATACCCAACCTATTCAATCAGTCTCATCACTGCCTGCGGAACATTGGCTTCCAGGATTTGTTGATACTTAGTAGAACCCAATAGGCCCCAACCCACACACTATTTCCTGTGCCAGTAGCTGCCAGGCAACCCACTTAACGCATAAATGTTGGCACCGTGTTCTTTTCTTCAAATCTCTTCTACCTTTTCCTCCAAACTCACCTTTGGTGGTTGTGGCTCTAAGGTATGTTTTTTTCATCAGAACACAGCACCTGTTTCCAAGATGAACCCGGCTAATCTAAGTGTCGTGTCGCATTCTCCTTTGCCAGTGTGCGTTCCAATGTGGGCGTATCCGATTGGTTGAGACACGCAACGACTCAGCAGCTCACCGTCGTGGAGGACCGAGAATTTGCGGCCAAGTTTAATTCAAATTTTGCAGCAAATGGGTGTAAAAGACACCACGCAGTTGTCGTCCCCAATGCTTCGCCTTGGTTTACCTACTTATTTACTTGGTTTACCTGTTTATTTACTTGGTTTACCTGTTTATTTACTTGGTTTACCTACTTATTTACTTGGTTTACCTACTTATTTACTTGGTTTACCTGTTTATTTACTTGGTTTACCTACTTATTTACTTGGTTTACCTACTTATTTACTTGGTTTACCTACTTATTTACTTGGTTTACCTACTTATTTACTTGGTTTACCTACTTATTTACTTGGTTTACCTACTTATTTACTTGGTTTACCTACTTATTTACTTGGTTTACCTACTTATTTACTTGGTTTACCTGTTTATTTACTTGGTTTACCTACTTATTTACTTGGTTTACCTACTTATTTACTTGGTTTACCTACTTATTTACTTGGTTTACCTACTTATTTACTT
>JACXGK010001740.1:0-27922 GCA_016801125.1 Novumbra hubbsi
CCAGACTTTACCCACTATCGGGCCTTTATCCAGTTTACCCACTATCTGGCCATTATCCAGACTTTACCCACTATCGGGCCTTTATCCAGTTTACCCACTATCTGGCCATTATCCAGACTTTACCCACTATCGGGCCTTTATCCAGTTTACCCACTATCTGGCCATTATCCAGACTTTACCCACTATCGGGCCTTTATCCAGTTTACCCACTATCTGGCGTCAAGCCACAGACTTTCATGTTCCCACAAGGAGCCATAGACCAAGACCATGCTATATTCTGCATTCACTCGCGGAGAAGCAACATCACTTATTAAATTCCTAAATGATGTCAGTTCCTCCCAGGTTTTACGGTGGTAAGTTTGACGAAAACACCAGATGTATTCGAGGGGTTCAAATGTGGGCAGTCTTACTGGAAATGCATGACATATTAGCCTCCGTGCACGTCAACAGGCACAACAGCCGTGACTGACTGACGCCCACCCAGCCAGTGAGGTTTTACAGTGTAGGGAATGTCGTTGAGGATTTATGGAGACCTAAATGGAAATACTAAAGCATCGTTTCTGACAAAGTAATCATCTTATCCATTCACGGAGCAGTCAGGCTTTCACTAACCCCTGTTTCGATTTCCCTCCAGACTGAAATTGATAACAAGTATTACGGTGAAAGAGCTTGTGGGTCTCAGAATCAGACGTTAACACCATGTGAACAGAGCTACTCAGCCTGAAAGGGTGTGTGTGTTTGTTTGAGACAGAGTGTCCCGCAGAAGCCTGCTGTGATGCAACGTATTTTATTGTTTCAACCCCACAGTTGGCATTCTATCAAATGGCGCTAGCTTTCCATAACTCTCAGTAGCGCTTGGCTTTCCACGGGGACTTTGCAATGAATTCCGATGAGTTTCATTTCATAGGCAGACATTCACCTTCAACAAAGGCGTCCGTCCAGTTTTATAGAACCATGATGTCCCACGATAGCGTCTAATTCTGTGTACAAGCTACAGTGACATAGGAGAGAGAGAGAAAGAGAGAGAATGAAAAGCCTGTCGGTAAGCTGTGAGGACCAGATGGCTTGGTGCTGGGCAATAAAGCCACAGAGGTTAAGGGTCATCTTATTGACATGAGAAGCAGATAACCATAACCCACCCTAGACAGGAGTCGACTGTGACCTCATTACTAAGGATGGTGGAGAGGGGCAACCATTTCAGAGTGAGGATTCTTTGGTCAAGACTGGAGAAATTAGAAACAAGAAAAATGTTTACTCCTGAAAAAAAAGAAGACAGTTCAGCCACACAGCCGACTATCTCAACAAAGAGGGCAAAACATTTCCATTCGTCAACTGATTATTTCCTACAAACATTTCTCTGTTAATTATTTTCCTCCCCTAGAGAACACCTCAAAGTCATAGTGCCCACAGTCAGCCTAGTAATTGTCTGAACAGTCCAGCCAGTCTGTTAGAGCTGCAAGAGCTAGCGACTAGAACAGAACAAAGTCAGCCAACGTGAGTTAACATCACGGTAGACTGTATCCCATAAGATGCTTTGATCAACATGGAACCCATTCCTAATGGTGGCAGGATGGTGTCAATCTTACATTCTGAAATCATGAATTTGCAAGTAAAAATCTCTAAGACTCAGGAGTGGCGCAATGGTTTAAAGTCCTCCATCTCATTGCAACCCAGAGCCTTATCGTAATGCATACCTACAACAATAGAGTTAGAGTTAACAATTATAGGTGTCGGATCTGCCTTCGTGGTATTGTCAAGCACACGAAAGCTCAACAGTATTTTAGCCATAGGAGTACTCGCCAACAAGCCTTCTCCGGGCTGAGAGCAGCGTGATACGAGCAGAACTGTTAAGAAACAAAACCATTATCACAAACTGGACACCAACAACGTGTGTGTAGGTGGGTCGAGGGGGTTACTAGTTTATTGCAACACTGCAGGTGTAAGGAAGCACAGGAAGCCAATCTACAGAGAACCACAGAGGCATTAACAGCTACCAGACGACTGCTGTCATACTGAGTGCTGTCATATTGAGTGCTGTCATACTGAGTGCTGTCATATTGAGTGCTGTCATACAGAGGGCTGTCCGTTTATTCACAGAGATACGTGAACAGGAACAGGAGAAACACTGCATGACAAGCGGGGGGTTACAGAGTTACTTAAATGTTTATACAAAGAGGGAAAGCAGGCAATCAAATGCGTAGACCAGACTACTATAGAGAATACCACAAATTGAATTGATGAATTTACAATACGTAATACATGTCATGGTAGGTACTTAATTATTGCCCAATTTGAAATGTTCTTTTCGTGACTATCCAAAATGATACCCTGATAGTGGATATGGCTGCTACCAGCACCTCCAGTCCTGGCTATCCTGTTTTGTAAGACAACAGAACAGTTTCTCTACATGCCGTATTTCATAATGTAATAGCCATGTAATGTAATGTAATAGCCAACCAAACACTCAATGTGTGACATATTGTAATATCCAAACAAACACTCAATGTGTGACATAATGTAATAGCCAACCGAACACTCAGTGTGTGACATAATGTAATAGCCAACCAAACAATCAATGTGTGACATATTGTAATAGCAAACCAAACAATCAATGTGTGACATAACGTAATAGCCAACCAAACACTCAGTGAGTGACATATTGTAATAGCCAACCAAACACTCAGTGTGTGACATAACGTAATAGCCAACCGAATGATTTATCTTCCGGGCCCTAAACAGGCCTAATGATTTACAGATGATCACGAGTCACAGGCCATTTAATGTCACGCTAGCGGGATCTACACTACACAATCGCCCAAACCACAGAAGGAAAGGGGCGTTTGGGTAGAACTCTTAATATCAAAACGCTGCATTAAAAGGGACGTGTTGATCGGTACAGCTGTTGCGCATTCAGGATTAGGATTATTTAACGTCACAATTATCTCTGAGTTAATAATCCTAATCTGACGTGGACCAATCAACTCACAGATAGTCTTTACAAAGCCCGGCGGGGTCCTTTGTGCTAGAACTCGAACATGCCTGCAATCAGACTAGGTTAAACTGATTTGCATCCTCACTCACTTTTAGACAGATTAGTGCTACAGGACCCAGCCAGGCTCCAGTGGTGTTCATGGAGATCTTGGTAGTGTGGTGGAAAGGTGTGTCTAGAGGGATGGTGGTGCTGTCAGGGTCTACTGGCTAATAACCACATATGTGACTGCCCTGCCATCAGACTTTGCACTGCACTTTGATTCAAACCGACAATTTGGTGGAAAAAGAGAAAAGCACACCCCCTAAAATATTAAAGCACCGTAATAAAAAAAAGAGTAAAAAATGGAACAATGTAGCAGGCTAGTCAAATACAAGATTATTGGCTGCAGTGATTTCTACCAGGCCCAAAGGGGATGACAGAGAATGCGAACAGGAACGTGCCGTGTCACAAATACAACTGTTCCACCTCATCTAGTGGAGGCTTAAAAGATTCAGCAGCAATGCAATTCGGTTAATGGTACTGGTCGGGATGTGTCTAATGTTACTACCAGACAGAAACACCTATCTGAAGGGAAAGAGGGCAGGCTAGAGGAAGTATGACTCAAGCCACATGCTACCCTCCGTGGTAGACTAGCCATACGATACGGGACAAAGTTTCCATCCCAAATGGTACCCTATTCCCTACTCCCTATTTGGCGCACTACTTTTGACCTGGGCCTTCCGCAGGGGACATAGGGTAGGGTTTCATTTAGGACAAGACGTATGGAAGACTCTAATGAACCCTCTATGGTACCATCGCCATATGGGAGGAGATTACACTATTTAATGTTTCTATAAAAAAATCCCCTTCCATTGACCCTGATTAAAAGCAGTGCAGATGTTAGGGACTGTGAGTTACAAGCTGACCGAGACACACAGTCTATTGGCACTGATTGTATAAGATATCCCGTGTGTTTGTTTGTGTGTGTATGAAATTGTGTGTTTAATTCTGTATTTGTATGTGTGTGTGTGTGTGTGTGTGTGACTGCAGCACCGAGGAGACACCCTCTCTTAGCTTCCGGTGTGCGTTTCCAATAACCTGAATCACTCCATGTTGTCAATGGTGTGTGTGTGTGTGGTGTCAGTGTTGAAAGGATTAGAGGTGCTGTAATGTTTCCCATGTGACACTGAACCCGCCGCCCTCTGTCTGTCTACACGTCCCATCCTCATTCTGGTAGCCGCATAGCCGTGTCGTTTTTACACTACTTACAATACATACCCAATACAAATAATTCCACACATATCTTAATGCTTTGGCAGAAAACATTCGTAATGCCTTTTCATGTTGATCCTTGCCAATGTTCACTTCCGTCTCTTTCACGGTTTTAACAGACAGAATGCAAACTGCATCCACCAGCATTCTGTGATTTTATTTTTTTGTGCCATGACTCACACAATTTTAACTGATATGTTGACACAGTTCATCTATCTAAAATCTATATGAAAGGGCTCAGGTTGCTGCAACAGCTACGGCCCTTTTAATGGAGCGGAAAAGTTATTAAGGGCTCAGCAAAATTCTGATTTTGAATGTGAGTCAAAAATGCGTTGAATACATGAAGCAATAGATTTCCACATGACACATTACTTTTATTGTTGATGTCAGTTAGGACGTCCGCCCAGAACCATAAGTGCCGTCTGAAAATAACACATTACAGAGAAAACAACATCATCCATGTCACTGATCAAATTCAACAGATGTAACAAATGTAACAGAAATTCCGATATACAATTATTAATAAACCACATATACTTGTACATTGCATTTAATAGCAATATACATTTTTGCTTTGCTGAAACTTGACATGTCCAGGGTTTTTGCCGACTGACTTTTAAGGCGTACACAATTACTGATAATGTTGTAACCCAGGTGATTAACATGGTGCTCTCCATCCAAGATGTGCTGTTGCTGGTGAGCAGAGAATTGTTTTGGTGCCAGTGCAAGATGTTTTTAGTGGCATCCCAATGAAAAAAGTACGTTATTTTCACATTCCGTTTATGGAGCTGTAAGGACGTACAAAGCAAGATTTCCTACGTCACAGCTCATTCCACCCTGATACACGTCCTCTCCCCTGGGATACCCTGCCTCTGACGGTATTACTGGCGCTGTGTCAATGGTTGTCACTCCTATTCCTTCGTTAAGAGGGCATCAAGTCTTTTCACCATCCTAAACGTGATTGGGGTGAGTCACTGACGACTACATCTGTCCATTCTACAACCCTTTTGTGGTGGAAGAGAACTCTGTGAGCTATACTCAGCGTTGTCTCAGGGTAGTTAGTTAGTGGTCTGTTGAGGTGCCTTGGGTGGTAAAGTGGGTCCGTTTCCTTCCTGGTTGGTCCTGTTTACGGGTATCTTTGGACAGTGTTACAGAGTCCCCCACCCACTGTCTCAGTCCCCAGCATTTGTACTGAAACTCAGCATGCGCCATGGGGCTAGACTCAGCCTGTCTTGTCTAGTGTAATTATCTGGTTTCCTGTTGGATCTTAAGTGTTCTCCCTCTAATTATCCTGGGTCTCTCTTTTTTTCTTCCACTATTTCTCTCTGACTGTAGGAAGACTTGAGCTCTAGGACAATGCCTTTCAATTACTTACTTGTGTTGCTGATCTACATTCTGCCTCTGTCCCAGTCCACAAACCACCTAGAGGAAATAATGTATTTTTTGTGGATAGCTTGATTATAAAAAGCCAAAGAACATCAACATCAAGGTTTCCTTTAGCCGGTAACTGCTAATAGATCAATTGTAGTCAGCCAAAATGTCTCTTCCATACTATTATGCACTTCAGCAAACTTCAGCACCATTCTCTCACTCCCACACCACACCTCAGCAATTGGGGTAAGAACATTGTTCTACTTTGTTTTATTACAGCTTGACAGGCTAATTTCTAGTCTGTTAAGATGAATTACCATAATTTAAATGTGATTTTTGGAACTCTAATAACCGTGGGGGAAACCCTTATGAGTTATGCACCCAAGGCATAGAGAAAATTACAAATCTGTACATTAAGTTTTCACCACAAACCTACAGTTACATGATGGTTCAGGAAAGGAGAGGTTTCGTGTCATCTTGTCAGGGTTTATCTGGTTCTCTCTACTTTAGAGTACCAGGTGGGTGGGATTTCAGTGTTTTCAAAACTGATTTTAATGTTACGACAAACCATTGTCTGTCAATGGTTGAACTCTGTCTGTAGACTATTGTCCTGCAAACAAGGGGAAGTTCTGGGTTGATCTGTTCCATTTTGAATATATGTTACCTTAACTGGTAACATGACCATGTGTGAGGTATTGAGCAGTTGGCATCTAGATTCACCCCTGGGAAATCCAATATAGTGCTTGTTAAGCATCTGTCAGTCACCTGGAACCAAATCACACACTTCAAATGGGAGAAATCTTACAACAAACAAATATTTTGTGGTACAACAATGTATCCAAACAATCTTCAAAGATAAATAAGACATACTTGAAGCAAAGTCTGCACAGAAATCACAGTATTAGAATGCAGCAGTCCAACTCACAAAGAACATCAACGTAATTGAAACTGTTTGGAATCACTTGAACAGAGAATAGACCAAAAAGTCCCAAAGAAGAGCTTGTAAGAATTCATTGTCAAAAGGTTTTAGTTACTTTTCATTGTGTAACATTTACTGCTCCCATTAATGTCTTTTAATAATTTCCCCAGACAGCCTAGGTATTTTACACAGTATTGTGACACTACAGTGGTCTTCAAAGCGTTCACCCCCTTTGAGTTTTCCAACCCTTTGGGCATTACAACATGAAATACAAAACAATTAGCAAATAGTCTATATCAATTACAAAAAATTATTTTAACAAGAGGGGTGAATATTTTTGATAGTCAGTCTACACACACTGACAGTACTGTACATTTTCTATGGATAAAAGCATCAGCTAAATGCCAAACAAAAAAATATGTGACATTGACATCACACATACCATCTCTATTGGTTGTTCCCAGACGGTGTGACTTTTCTCATTCTCTTCCTCCTGAAATAGTACCTAACACCCTAGTCCTAGTCCTGTGAGGAACCACACAATATGATTCATCACCCCTGCACATTTTTTTATTTTTCCTCCACTCGACTTTCAAGCCATCCCTCCATCCTGCTAATTACAGACACCATCTGACCTTGCCTCCATCTCTCCATCCTGCTAATTACAGACACCATCTGACCTTGCCTCCATCTCTCCATCCTGCTAATTACAGACACCATCTGACCTTGCCTCCATCTCTCCAATCCTGCTAACTACAGACACCATCTGACCTTGCCTCCTTCTCTCCAATCCTGCTAATTACAGACACCATCTGACCTTGCCTCCTTCTCTCCAATCCTGCAAATTACAGACACCATCTGACCTTGCCTCCATCTCTCCATCCTGCTAATTACAGACACCATCTGACCTTGCCTCCATCTCTCCATCCCTTCATCCTAGGCTGCATTCCATAACCTATATTTGGGGCCCAGGCAGGGCCAGCCCCAGCCTTTTTGGGGGCCCCTCTCCCCTAGTGGTCCAGGGCTCACAAGCAATCAGGGGGCCCCCTGGCGGATGGGGGCCCTAAGCGACACATGGTATCGTTTGGAGAGAGACCTGGTCTCATGGGTTAGGGGTGTCGAGAGATACTGGTATTCACAATAACTGTGATATTTATAAAATGAAATATGGATATCATGTTAATAATACATATGATAATACCGTACTCACTACCATACACAAGCATTGGTGTTGAAAGGAACTTGTTAGCCCCACTAGAACGCCCAGAGGAGACCTGCTTTTCACTTGGAGAAACTGACTTTGTATTTTTCCCCAAAATCCTCTTGTTTTTTCTGTAGTTTTTTTTGTATCACCTATAGACAAACAATGCATGTGCTTACACTAGGTGTCTGGCCTAAACCCTGGCATTGAAATTAACCTTGGAAGATCTGATATAGCGACACCCTGACTTGTGGGCATGGTAAGGCCAGTTATCATTTGTTACATTTTGTAGACACATGGAGAAATGTGGAGGCCATTTATAAATGTCTGCCCCATTTCTGCCCACTTTAGCAGAGGCAGCCCCTGGGCTCTGTTCTATCAGGAGTAATTTTAGCCTTGGACAAAATGTGAGTTCTGAATACGTTTACTGCATTTTTAGAGAGAAAGATAGAAAGAGAATGAAAAATATGTATGTGTGTGTGTGTGCGCATGTTGCATTAATTCATTGTCAAACCAGCCATCCATTAAAATCATTATTGTTTTGCTAATTATATTTTGTAAGCTCGGGTACTTTCCAAGACACCTTAAGAGAAATGCACTTACTGTAAGTCCCTCTGGACAAGAGCGTGTGTTAAATGACTAGAATATAAATGAAAGCCGTTTGTATGTGTGTCAACTCGACCAAACAACATGTACGCTGCTTGTAAACGTGTGAACCTGACCAGAAAACAAATAGTTCACGCAAGTACATGATTGCTAATGAACAGTTGATTACAGTCTGCATCAATCATCTCTATAATAGCCATAATGTATAAGTGACATCAGTCTATGGATGCAAAACAACACTGGTGAGCTGCACGGCGTTTCACACAGCATCCCTGTCAATGCCGTTGCCGCGGATTCCCCGTTACGTGTCCGCCGATTAACCGGAGGTCAGTAAACACAGCAGTAGAATCACAGCTACAGGACTGGTGGAGACTTGATTGCACCCAATCCAACAGGGTTGGCAATGGGCAGCATGTCTCTCTGATGTACCCCTCATGTATATTTTACCAGTTTGCCCATGGTCTCATGAGTCTTCTCAAGTACTCCCGGTGAAAAGGTCAAGTACCCCCCTGGACTCCTGGTATCATTGGTTAGGAAACATTGGCATGGAGAGCTTTTACACTACAATAGTTCTATTCAACTAAGACTTTGTGCCAGATTCGCCTCAGAGATTTTAAAGTGTAAGCTGATGAAAATGTTGATTGTCACATGTCTGTCACCTTCTGCAGAAACATGGGAAACCATTTAAACAGGTACTCCCCTATGGATGCATAAAGATGATGTCTGGAGTGAAATGAGTGGTGACGCTCGTTTAATTATTAGGAAGCAACAAAACCATCTCACGGCATGGAAAATATATTGACTATTACTGGTAAAAGCACTTGTTCGACAGAGAGCACCATGTTAGATAAACAACACAAGTTTTGTTTACGAGGTAAACAAAACATTTCACGTCAGCAGTTGTCAACGCTGTTGTTTCTTGCTCCTGGATGTTTCTTGCTCATGGATGGAGACAGAAGACCACAGGCCTATCTTCATTTGTTACACAGGAGCCAAGGTAACAGTGATAGGCTAAACATGGATGACTTAATGTATGCATGCTACATTGTGATTAAAGAGTTAATCCTAAGTATTTTATTCTGGCCCAATGACTGCCCTCGTCATTTGGTTTCGGTGAAGGGGCCTGGGGAACATACGCTATGACCCTATTATGGGGGCTGAGTCACTGGCTTACTCGGGCTGTCTCATTTTGTCCCTCAGAGGGTCTATCACGTCACGCCAGGCTTTTTGCTATACTTGACATGACTGGGTTGAGTCACTGACAAGATCTTTCTGTACAGTTTTGAGCCCCCTCGGACGGGTGCATTGGGAGAGGCAATATCAGCCATGTCTCAGGTTAGTTGAAGGTCTGTTGATGTTCCTTTGGTGGTCGGGTGCTTAGCTTGGCAAAATGGTTGGCCTCCGGAACCTCCCTCCCGTCTCAATCCACAGAATCTATGCAGCAAGAGTCTATGAGCTGGGGGACTAGAAGCAGTCTGTCCTGTTGTCATTTCTCCAGTGTTATCTGCTGTCCTGCTGTACCTTAGGAATGCTCCTACTAATTCCTCCCTCTGCTCTCTTCTCTCTCTCGCACACAGACGCACACACACTCACTCCAGGAGGACTTGAGCCCCGTCCCTGGTCTGATGACTCCCAACCGCCCCTGTCTTAATTTCCTAACACTCACCTACGAAAAGCCAACAGTCATTTACATTTAATTACTTTTAAGTACATTTTCAAGTAAATGTTTAATTATATTGTTGAACACTCTGCCCATAAAAGACAATAGTAATCTCAGCCAGTACTGGCTTCCCTCAGAAGCCTGAGTCCTCTCTTGGTTTCTTCCCAGGTTTCAGACTTTCTAGGGGGGTTTTACTAGCCATTTTGCTACAACATATTTTTGTTACTCTTCAGGGTATCTCTACAAATAACTCCTCCTATATCACAATTTCATTAAGAGCAATACAACTACATTTATGTGTGTGTCTCTCAGAAGCATTCACACGTATCCTCACTTCTCACACACAACACAATATGTACACCAGCAGTAAAGCAGTCCTGACAAAACACCTGCCTGGCAAGAGAAATTCCTGGCAGATGGGCAGGTGTAAAAAAAATACTATTTGAACATGCAAGGCTGTGAGGCACATAACACCACACACAGAGAGACATAAACAAGGAAACTAAGAGGTACTGCTTTACCCCACAACAAAATGTAGACAGAAAAACAATATGTCAATGTCAAACCAGGTCAACAAATGAATACAGTCATCGGTAGATTCCAATTACTGCAGCGTCATCCATTAATTATAAAGCGATCAACCGGCATTCTGGGCACTGTAGGCAAAACAGTTTTTGCTCTTAAAAACCAAACACAGCAGACAACAAAAGACCTTATGTCGGAATAATGGATTTGTAAAGGATTAACTTGATGACAACAAAGAGTTGTAGCACAATGGCAGCCTTATCAAGAGGCTACACAAAGCGAAACACTTAACACTCAGTCTTTTCCTATTGATTTATTAATTTCGCAGTCTTCTAACCCACGCATTGCCTACAATCAAGGTGGACTGGTTAGTCTGAATATAACAACTTCTGCGGACTCAGAAATATAACCTAAAACCTCATAATGGATTAGATGGACAGATAGAGTTATTGTTCATTCCCTGCCATGCTTTTTAAAAGATTCAGTGCATCATATTACTTTCTACGAAGCTATGAATTTCTAGCAGGTGGATTGTGTGCAAGAACCAAGACAAATATAAAGATTAACGCTGATGCATAAACAAGACGTAAATAACCTAAAAGCAAAATAACAGAATAAGCAATAGCCCAGCACGTCCGACGGTACTCGGCTGATATAACATGCCACAGCCTACTCAGCGGACAAGTGCGCGTTCAAATTCTGAAGACATGCAATAAATATTGTTTTGATCTAAAACTTCCAGATAACTTAGTACAGGGCCTCGAAACGTAGCGAAACAATATTTAAATAAATGAAACGTCCCCTCGGTCATTCTATTGAAAAATAAAAGTAGTAAGAACGTCCCGTTGACTCCATCAATTTACCTTGTATATGGTTCGACGTAAAAGGATGAGTTGGAAATCCGCTGAAATCCATTTCAATATAACTCACGTACTGCATTGCCTTACCTGTGGATTGCCAGTGGGTGTCAGGAAAGTAAAACGGTCTCCGTTTGTTCTTGCCCCTTGCCGGTTTTTCTCATATATCTCACTCGCGTTCGTAGTGTTTGAAAGCGATGACCTGAACTGCATGCGCTCGGTCTAGCCCAGAAAACATCGACGCATGCTCATCCCTGGGCCTTTAGGGGCATATGTAGCAGCTCTACCTGAGCAGGAGCCTGCATTAGACTATGCGCCCTGAAAAAAAACATGGTTTTCATAAATTGTTTAGCACATAATTCAAATAAACACAAAACTTTGAAATGAAATGCTTGGTTTTACTATAATAAACATGCGTGATGCTGACAGCTGAAATATCAGTGTATACCCCCCTCTGAGGAGACAACTGATCGTATACTGAACCTATTAACTGATGAGAGATACTTCTCAGTGTCCATCAATCTAATGGGAGCTAGGCCGCAGCCAATTAAATCAAAATATCCCTTGTGTGCACTTGACTTTTATTTGACAATGAGAGCAATGACATTAGTCCAATCATGAGTCATTTTAAGCGCACTCTTTTCTACTTTTTTCCTAGGTCCTTTGGCCGGTAGATTTCTTTGCTAGAGCAGCCTAGTTATAATGTTGGCTAGCTATATATCAACAAGCTAGATGGTCCGTGGTTGTAGACAGCAATAAAGCAAACACAAAGCACATTATTTTACTTAATCAAAAAGCGCAAAGAGGCTGACAACGATCGTTACTATCGTTACTATTTGAGCCAATAGCAGTGCCCAAGCAGAACTGTGAACTGACGCGGGATTGTCAAAATCACCTGCAGCGGAAGTTGAGCGTGATATAGGATCGTGGGACAAAGAACTGTCTGGCAGGTTTTAAAATGTTCGGTTGCATAGTAAACTAGCTAGGTACTAATTTTGTCTCTTGTCATGTAGGACACATCTTAGACAGGGCTCGAACCACCTGATCTATGTTAAATTAGAGACCATCTTCAATGCAACAACAACGACTATGCCTTGGAAAATCACATTTAAGAATGTTAAACGGCAGACCAACTTACCATTCCAATAAGATTGTTACATTCATCCTTTTCTATTGTAAGATGAGAAAAATGATTCACTTGGACAGTAGCAAAGTGCTCCACAAGACTGCCCCAGTACATTGTCTAATGAGGATACATCCATCCACACAGGATGCATCCCCCCTGTCTTGCCTAGCCTACAGTAGAGGCATTCTTCAGTGGGACACCTCTTTAACACAGGAGAGGCAGGGAATGCAAATCCACACTGCATATAGCCCAGGGGCAATCCACATCACACTAATAGTGTGCTTGATGTATAGTCCCATTATCAGTGTATGGGCTACCTGGCTCCCCGTTTCCGTCTGTTGTGGAAGTTCAGCCTGTGGAGGAGCTTCGAAGACTCCCACGAGTCAGGGGACGTTTCCCAAATGACACCTCATACCCTTTGGGTGTGGAACTGAAATCCCCCTGACGCAAGAGTCATCAGCCCCGTGAAAGTGGCTCTCTCTCTAACGTATATTCTGAATAAACTCTTCGCTAGTGAAAAACAAAAAAAAGCTCTGATTCTCTGAGTTCTCATTCCAGTGCAACTTATCATAAAAAAAGTTTGTCATAAACTCAATTATAATTGCTTTCACATTTCCTCACAACCAATCCCACTGCTTCCTTCAAAACGTTGCCTGTTCTTCCTATTGGACATTCTTATCCTCTTCATTCTGAAGTGGCAAAATGGACAAATGCAATGAGTAGAGCTGAGATGAACTGCCAAAGATCACTGATCATGGAATCCATTTTCACCCTTAGTTATTTAAGGACACTTTGTCCTTCTCCCTTCTCAACCTCCTCCATCAATTAAGCATAAAATGCATGAATAAATCAGAGAAAACCTCTTAAGACAGTTGAAATACTCTATTCTTCTCTGGGGGAAAAGTCATTTCTTGAACAGGGTCAGTTCAATTGTCCTCCCTTACTAACACAGAACAAACCAATGACTCAATAACATTAATTACAGTGATTAATTGGTCTACATAGCCTATGCATGTGATTATTTTGTTTCTCAACCTCCAAGTAAAACCATAAATCAAAGCATCAATCTGTACCTTTGAAACGGCATTCCAAGGTAAGATCTATGTCAAAATCTATGTACATTATAAGAATGTATTCATGCATATTGTTATAACATGGTTTTGAATGCATTCTGGCAGTGGCTGTTCAACATGAATAATGTGAGGTTTGACCAAAACAGATCCTTACTAGACAGTTCTGCGCAATACCAAATGCCTACCAGTTTGTGAAAGAATGGCAATGAATCAATCATTTTAAGAATTCAAATTGGCAGCAAGGTTCTAATGTGAACCAGTTAAGTGTGCATCCGGACCCAGGCGACGGCATCGAATCACCACACATTGGAGCCTTAGCATTTCAGATATCTCAGTATGGTACAAATCCATTGCCTTAACACCAATACCTTGTAACTGTCATGTATTTTCTAATAAATAGTTAATTAAAACTATTAAAATATGTTTGTATGAACTATAAATAAAAGCAGTAAGTCTAGACAGCATCCGCAGTTAGTCAACTTGTCAATATAAGGCAACATTTTGTGTACTAAATAATATTTATAATAAACCAAGTACAATGGAACTGTTGAAGGATTTTTAATGTTTTCTTTCTTTTTTTTTTTACACAAAATAGGTCGCACCAATACAAAACAGATTGTTGCATCAAATACTAATGTTTTACAATCTTTTTTTTGCCATTACCAGTCTTACGTTGATAAAACCCACAGGAACAAATGTTCATATATATATACACTACTTCTCCAAGCAGTCCTGTATTATTGTTTTGCCAATACAATGACTGAACCATTCCTAAGAAACACATTTCATCGGGCAATATAAAAACAGGTCATAAGATGCATACAACGAGGGCAAACCGACAATGACTTTAGAACGAGACGGACTTATCCGATTCAAAGCTGACATTTCAACAGCATGACTGTCAGGAACTCCGAGGCCAGTTGAGGCCAACACTGGCGTACTACTCAGAACCAGGTCCTGCGATGGCCACGCCGCATCCGATGTAACACAGCGTGCTAGTAATGACAGTTAAAGAAAATCTACAGCTTCACTCAGTTTAACATCCGTCCGGCTATCTCCGTCTGCGCGGGGAGCTATCCCTGCCTCGTTCCTCATTCCTCCTGGGCTCTCTGTGCCGGTCAGAGTGATGTCGGTTCTCCCGGTTCTCCTTGTCGGCCCGTTCCGCCTGCCGCTCCACTCCGTTGCGGTAGGAGTCCCTGGAGGACTCGACGTCCTTCTCCTTCCGGCTGCTTCTCTCCCGTGACTTTGACCGGTCCCCGCGTTCGCGGTCCCTCCCTCCACGACCTTCCGGCGCCTTCTCTTTCTCCGGGCTGCGGTGCCGGACTCGGTCGCGGCCCGTTGGTTCCACCCGTGGTCCTTTGGGTTTCCCGTCGTCCCGGTCGTGCGCCCGGGGCTCCGGCTCTCCGTCGGGTCGGCCTTGGGGCGGGCGCTTGTGGCCGGCGCGGTCGGGTCTCGGGTGCGTGGCCGGGCGGTGAGAGGCTGCGTGGCGGTCCTCGGACCCCGGTCTCCCTCTGCCGCGATGCGCCTCTTCCTCGTCACTGCTGCCGTCGTTGTCGTCGCGGCGGCGGTTCTCATGCCTCAGGCTCTTATTGGGCCGTTCCTCCAGAGGGGACTTCTGCTTGGAGGAGGTCTTCCTTGAAGAAGCCTTGTCCTTGGTCCTCTTGTCTTTGGTGTTGCCGTCACCCTTCCTTCCGCCCTGGCTCCTCTTACGCCTCGAATCAGAGTCTGTTAAACACAAGACATTTATACTGGTTTGGAACGATTCTCCGTGGTAATTCAGTCAACAAAATCCATTACAAATATTTGATGAATGGAATAGTAAATAATGAACAATAGTTGTAAATTGTTAAACTGGTAGCTAGGGTTTTACACTGGTGGCAAATGGTATACATGTTTTTTAATACGGATAGCATTCGTTATGATCTGCAGAATGTACATGGTGCCAGCTAAAGGAATTAACAAGAAATAACAGGTCTAGTTGGTTAAGGATATATTGTCCTATTAGGAAAAACAGAAACAGAAAAAGTTCACTAAGAATTTTTCTTTTACGGATGATTGCAATTACGACCAAAGATTATTTGAAAATTAAGTGACCCCTTTGAAATGGTTGAAATGGTGGAGTGAGCATCAGCATGACATCAGATTATAAATGGGGCTTGGCTTCCAACTAGCTCCTCATGAACACATCCTGTGTGTGGTGACGACAGACTGCCTGAGCAGCGGATGGCTGTCTAAGCATGTGTGTCTTCAATGAACACACAAAATGTCAACACCAGGCAGGGAACCCCTCCCCCCCGGGACCACACACCCAAGGCGGGTGTTATGCTCCGGACAGTTTAGTGAGGGGAAATACAAAACCAAAGCGCAGGCAACATTTAACGCATTTGGACATGCAAGTTCTGACATTTTCTGTGATGTGGGATATTTCATAGCACTGAGGAAATTTCATTGCTATGGATTTGATGTAAAAGCGGCTCGTGTGGAGAACATTCGATTCTCCAAAACTATCACGGCTCTCCTCTAGACTCTTGCTCTGAAACATGACATGTTCGGTAACAGATTCTCAGACTTGTTTGGCCGTGGCGGCATGTCATCAATAGGGGACTGACACCAACAGCGGTCTTCATGTCGCTTGCCTGGTGCCTACATCAAACATGCTGTGTTCACATTAACACACTTCTGGAAATTGCTTCAGATGAAAACACTTCCTAAATAAAATGTCCGGCAACGTGTAATCTAGGAATGCAGTAAATTATTAACAGCAAATTTCAGTAAGACCTGCCGATCTAACCTGAATTGCCTACATTTAAAATATCTCCAAACTGCTGACATCGTGATCTATATTCTATTCTTATGTGGCCAGAGCCCACACAACCATCCAGTTTCACTTAATGTTTCCATGGCGTGGTATCGGAATATCTCTAGTACATAAACCCAGCATCAATCTGTGAATCCCTAGAAACCAGTCTGGCACCAGTCTACAGCAAAGGACTGTGGAGACGCTGAAGACCCTCGGTACCTGAGCTACTGCTGGATGTGGAGTCAGAGTCACTGGACGAGTCAGAGCTGTCACTGCTGTCACTGTCGGATGAGGAGTCAGAAGAGGAAGAGGACGAGTCTGTGTCGGATGACTCCACTTCCTGGTTCTGTGTCATGATGATCTTAGGGGCATTCTTCAGATGCTCACGAAGCTCATCGCTGGAGGAATGACAAGAAGACACAGACCCAGCAAGAGAGACCGGACATCCCTGTCATGTTCCTTTAGAATGAGATCCTCATTGAGCTGTTGCTTTGTAATAAGGCATCGATCTACTATGTAGTGTACATTATAGTTGTATTACTGTAAAAGAAGCCCTTACGTAAGTCCTCCCAGGCCAATGGAGGTGAAGAAATTAATGGCAAATCTGGTGTTCCTGGGGTTGTCCCGAGGAAAAAGCCCCTCAAAGAAGGGTTGCAGCGTCCTGAACGACAAAACAACGCATTGAAGCATTATGTTAGCTCACATTATAATAGACTTCAATGCAATTTAACATAACTTAAATGATTTGCCCTAGGGCAATAAGGATTAGCAAAGCACGATGAAAAATATGAATGTCATAACGCGATAAGTGTAGAGAAAAACAAAATCCCTTACACATCCTTGAGTCTTTCATTTAGTCTAGGAAGGCCCATGTAGGCACATAGCTCCTGGAACAAGATCTTGACAAAGATGCGACTGGATGAGGTAGTCGTGTCCTCACTGACTTTAATACACTCCAGCACCTAAAATATACACACACAAAATGCTACTTGATTAGCAGATGTTGATGTATTTGTGCAGGCCTAATTCCTAGAGAGGCCCAAATCAATATAAAAGGCATCATCATGCTGTAATGCATCCTACAACTCAACAGAACAATGTGAAGCCTTGTTTGATCACATATAAAAAGGTGCATGATTCAGTCAACTACAACCACTTGCTGTCCAGTCTCTAGTTGGTCAGTGCAGTGTATTTATTAGAAATGATCTCGTGGACACAACTGAATGGCCCAAATGCAACTGTAGATATAATCTTGAAACATTACTGGCCATGAACAATCTATTCATTTAAAGAAATGTGAGGTCAAACCTTAAAAAGGTTTATGTATTTCAATATTCCGCTGGTTAGTTTCTATTCTTCAAATCAGTCCTTTAAGCACTTCAAAACACACTGTACCATCAATCAGGATATAGAGTTTCTCGTGTCCAAAAAGACCCCATGTTCCCCATGTACTGCACTTTTACCACAAACCACTGTACGTGCAATATGTATAAGGAAAAATGCCATAGAAAGCAATAGTACTTACACTCCACGGCACAGAGTCTGTGTACAGGAGATGGGCAAACATCCGGGCAACGTTCCGAAGTTTATTAGTCTCTAGACGATGGATGGTTTCATACTGTTCCATAAAGATGGCTTCAAAACTCTCCATGTAATCCTTCTTCAGCAAACAAAACCTCTGAACAAATTATATTGCTCCGTTAGTGGATCACGGCATTCTGTCAATAACTCACTGCTGTTGAATATGACTAAATTCGGGAAATAAGCCAAATTAATGAATTGTACTAGAGTACTAAAAGCAAATGCAATTTCAAGGGTGACAGAATTCCCATTTACCCGATGCAACAAACAGATTTTAACTAAATTAAAAATGTCTGCGGCATAAGACGTGCTGCCATTGGATGCCTCCGGCCAGGTCGTCATTGACTATGAAAACATGTTTTCAATTGACTTGATTATATAAAACAAAATTATTCTGTTGTCTTACCCCCGCTAAAAGACCAAAGAACTTCTCGTAGGTCCTCTGTTGAGCACAGCAATCCAGAATCATGTTGCACAGCTCTTTCTGTGGAGGGAAGACAACCAACAATATCTTTAATCCCAGGGACACAGACACTGAGGGGAAGCTAAGGTCTGGCTAAACCAGGGAGAAATGGAACTACGGGGAACACGTGAAGTCCTGGAGAGGAGAGCCATATGTTACATCCTCCTGCAGCCAGCAGTGGCTTAACCCCGAAAAAGGGTCTGGGCCCAAAATTGCATACAGTTTGCACGGTAGTACAACCGTGAATCAATATCACACGGGAAGGGAAACGGAACTCATTTACAATTGATTCGTCAAGAACCCAAAAATACCATAAAAGCAATCATGGCTAGACAGTCATGTGATGTGTCAGACGGATTCTGTTAGTGGTGTTACTGATTGTCACAATGCCCAGACCCAGAGCCTGCTGTTGGACTGAAGACCCTCGTTGAATACAGAACTGTTTTGGATTAGTGAGTCTACTTTGATTCTTTTTTTTTTTTCTATTCTTTCCTTAAGGTCATTATTGTGGAGTCACTACAATGACTCAGTTCTTCCATCACGGCAATTCAACTCTGTAAACTCACCAATCGCTTCATAGTGACATCCCTAAGCAGTGGCCTTCCTGTCCTGCATGTCAGTTCAGTGTCTGAGTGAGTTATAACAACATCCACTGTATTTTGGCCCGTTTACTAGACTGGGATTTAGGACAAATATTATGTTTGATTTAAAAGCCTTGTTTATGAGGCTTTGAAAAAGCTCCCTGGCCTTTAGTTGTTGAAAAATTAAAACTTGACTTAGGCTTGACTTTACAAAAGCATTTATGGGGGATAGCGTAAGGCTATCCCCCAAAAGACCTGCCTGTGACACACACACCACTCAAATCACAGGCAATGGCCTGTCCCACCTAACTAGGAAGTTGGCCTAAGGAGGCCAAGGTAAGGACTGCAGGCAACAGACGGTTAGAAGCACTTGGTAATTGCTTGCTCCTCTTGCTCTAAGCAACGGCTCCATCAGCGCGGCCCGCCTCTACAGCGCGGCCCGCCTCTACAGCGCGGCCCGCCTCTACAGCGCGGCCCGCCTCTACAGCGCGGCCCGCCTCTACAGCGCGGCCCGCCTCTACAGCGCGGCCCGCCTCTACAGCGCGGCCCGCCTCTACAGCGCGGCCCGCCTCCTCGTGGCCAGGAGTTGAACTCTAGATAGCAACAATCCAACAGTATCCCCAGCCACACAAGGTGCGGTACAAATCGTCATGGCCCCGCCCAAATCAGACCGGGTTGCCTTGTTGTTGTTGAGCTCCAGACATGGTGCACAAAACAGAGACTTCTAGAAGACCGGACATACCCAGTAAAGCAAGGAAATTGGCTTATTCCAAAATGAAAAACAAGCCTGCTGTCAAACAGAGCATGACCTAACCAGGGCAGGAACCCAAGGAACTCTAGTGGTGACAAATGCACTGTTAAAGGCTAAAAAAGGACTTCAATACTGACATGGAAAAAGAAAAATAGAATAGAAACACAACAGATTTCCTCATTATGTAAGATCGAGTCATAGAACATTTGATAATAAAATGGTAATAGGTAAACAAAGTGACATTAATTTGAATGTAAAAGCGAAAGGAGGTTCTGAACATGCAGCCTAGCTGACAGACATCAATAATTTAACACCTCAGCAGTTCTAACAACAGAGACAACTGGCACAAGGCGAGAAGCTGTACGGTTTGATCCTGAGAAGCGTGTCTAGCGGACAGCAGCCCCCTGCATTGGGTTCTGGAATACAGATAGTGCAAAGTGTGTATGATACTCTGCCTGACCTGACATCAACATGAGGCAAATGATCACGCCTGTCCAAAGGAAAAGCTAACTGTTGCATCTTTAAATAGGAAGAACTAGGCTTAGTGGTACCACCAGTTGGTATTCAGCTGTTGAAATAAATATGGGAAAAAATGCTGGTGGGAGATTTTTTGGCAATAGGATTTAAATGGGGATGTCACAAGAGCTGAGCCCAAAAACAGCTAGGCAATAAACAACCAACCGAAACAATTTGGTTGTTTATGTGCGTGTTTGTGTGTGAGAGGAGAAACGGGCTCTGCTCTGCTACGGTTGTGAATCAGTCAACCAACACCAATTCAGTCATTAGCTTCCCTGATGCGTTTATCCATCACAGCAAAGATATTGTGCAAAGAGACAATTCCTAACAGGCAGGTAAGTACATCTCACCAGGTCTCAGTCTATTCAACTGGCAGCTGGACCAAGGACATGTCTAAATGCCTGTGGACCAATAGACTGACATGAGCCATAGACTGCATAAGGGAATGTGTCCACCAGGTTATAACTCAGTGACGGAGGCTCCCAAGCTCTTGCAGCTAGCGGCGTATTAGGCAGATATTACTCTGCTATGCCGGTAACGGAGGATTACATGCATGGACATAATTACGTATACACCTTTAATTACATGCACACTTTACAGAGGCAATACAGATTTAACTTATAATTGCATAGGTTTTCCTTGGCATTGAAGCAGTCTGTGGGCAAAGGCAGCAATGGAGGCTTTGGGTTAGTTCTTCTTAACATAAATGAAGGGAACCTTGGCGCAGCGGGCTGGGTTGTTACCCTGGTATTACAATGGGCGTGGCGGTAAAGGAAGTGTGATGTTTACATGTTGCCCAGCAGCTTTATTCTCACACTCTTTCTGCTGCGTGGGTTAGGGTTTCCCAAAAGCTGGGATTCGGACCGGTACCAAACCGACGTTTCGTGAGTAAACAGCACATGGTCAAAATACTTTCCTATTAGATTAGTGTTAAATTGCAAAACCACAAATGTCTTTAGCCAGTAAACAACAGGGAGGCAGATAAATACAACTGTATACACCCAAGCTGTAATCTAGAACATTCTCAAGAAAAAACACAAGATAAGTTGGTTTTTACTCGTGGAGTCTGGACACAGCAGCTCTGGTCCACAGAGCAACCTGGTGTAGAGACCATCTCAGGACATTCCAGATCTGTGTGCGTCAGGGTGTAGTGATCAGGGAGGAGGAAGGCTGGGACTGTACAGGCAGGAGAACATTACAAAATCTATTCTCCTTTATCGGTGAGCGAGAGGAGCCCGACTCTGTGACATCATGTAAAACACCGGGGAAGCCTAAACTACTACGAAGGGCAAAGGATCGTAGGACATGATACGACCAAAGTACTAACTCACTCACTATTCACGGAGGGAAAGTGGAGGCTTAATGTAATAAAGGGTTAGCTCAGACCTGTCTCAGATATGGCCCTGGATCTGAAGGCCCAGGACAACTTCAACACACACAGAGTCATAGTTAGTCATGCGACCTAAAGTACAACCCTATACCTGGCAAACTGACAGGCTGTCCTCTGAATGCTCTCAGTATAGAAATGTAACGGCAGACACAGGCTTCCATATCGACTCAACCACCTTCCCCAACAGGACCAGTGTTGAGCAAATGCAAATATAGATATACAAACATATAAATATATAAAATGGTACATATAGACTGCTGTGATTGCTCAATGTGTGAAAACATAAATATATATATGGGTATATTTTCCAAGACTACTTAATGAAATAGATCCTCATTACCAATATGTAACATAACATCAAATTAAGAACAATACCAGTGTCAAGCAGCTATATGAGAGCCAGAAACAATCAAATTCTACCCACAAACACACTTGAAATAACATAACCAACGGCACATCTATTTTTAAGAGGACGGACTGTTCTTCGCGTTTCTGTTACATAAAATGTGCAGTAGGTGCTTTAGCTGGGTGAACTCAGAACAGTGGCTTCCAAACAAAATATAAAGCTGCCTTTGTTCTAACAATGCATAGGATGTCTCTGAACCTCTTCTGCATTTTAGCGGAAATGATTAGAAATAAAGCAGATTGTCTTTACAACATCTACATCTGTACAAGAGGAATTGGGCCACTTAAATATTTGATAAGTTAAATTACTATGGGACACACCCTGTTCCTAACTGAGCGTTTTTTGGGTTGTGGCAGAGCTGCAAAAAAAGAAAATGAAGACATCAAATGATTCCTGAATGAGTGAAGAAACACACAACCCAAGAGACCAGAAACAAATATTTAGAAGTTGAGTGTTTGGATAAAGCGCTGGAGAAACGGGAATATAGATTAGATGGCCAAGGCATGGCAGGGGGCGGCTAGCAGGCAGCTAGCAGGAAGCTAGCAGGCAGCACAACACTGGGAAGACAATGACCACAATCTACCGTTTGGCTGTCAGGGAAATCCATCTTGATCAACTTGTGGGCACACTCCTCAAAGTCCAAACTGTTGAAAGAAGAGAAACCGTTAAATAGGACTGTTTCAGATGGAATGCGTCAAAACAGGCATACAAAAGGGTATTTTAATAAGCACATCTAGAACATTTAGTCCATATATCCACAAACCGGGGCGGAAAGACATTTCTGGGTGATGACTGTAGAAAGTACTTTTAGAAGGTAGGCAGCACTGAAAACAAGGTATAAAGCAGTGAAAACCACAGACATCGTTTTATACAGACATTTTCACCAGGATTCTGCGTTCTCTACTATCGCTGCTGACTCACACTAACAGACACACTGCTGACTCACACTAACAGACACACTGCTGACTCACACTTACAGACACACTGCTGAGCCACACAAATCAGGCTATGATGACTAAACCAAAACCGGCACAACTCTAACACAATCTTGACCATTTCTTTAACCGAGAAAGATGTAAAAAAACAAAAAAAAAACAACAAGACAATCCCAGGAAAGGTTAAGTCAACACTGATGCATGTGCAAGTTGAAGAAAGTTAGGCATTCCACCGGTTACATGATGCTCATGTACAGGTAGAACGCATGAGAACAGGAGCTAATCTAATTCCCTGTGAGGTCACATTCAAGCTCAGACCTTTGCCTCTGCTGGCATTCCAGGCAAATGGATTACATCTTCACACAACAAAGGCCAAACCCAGCTAAACCAGCCTTGCTCTACGTTTTAAAACAGCTGCTTTAAAAATGCGAAAAATATGTCCATTAAAAAAAACTAAAGTATATATTTTTTACATAAACATAATAATTAAACCAGCCCGGTTGGATTTGGGTCAGCCTTTCATATCGAGTACAGTGTGGGCATTGGATATCTCCTCTGGGGTCCATTTAGTATTCCAATTACAGGCTAACACACTGAGACAGATGAATGGTCAATGGAAATGGACAATTGATTATCGCCTGCTTAGAAAATAATGGACAATGTGACAAACCAGTCAATGCAATCCACAAATCTACTAGGACAGATGTATATACCAAATATCTACATTTAACATCCCAAAATGCTAACGCTTTATCGTGCCCAAACATAAAATACTGGTAATGGTCAAATAAAAACACATATAGGAAGGTATGTTAAGTGTTGCCAAAGCCAGGCTACCTGATAAACGCACATTTGAGCAGCAAACACAATGTTCACCCAGTTGAACGTGGTGTTTTTACCTATAAATGCATTATTAATGCAAAATTAGGGTCACTCAATTTGCAATAGTAGAAATAAATTGAGTTCATTCTGTTTATTGGAGATCCAAACAAGCCCTTTGAGCTGTCGTAATGCTGCAAATAAGTCACAGACCATTCTGCACTTTCCCTCTAGCTGTTATTATAGTTGGATGAAAGTTGGTAACTAGGGTGAGCAAAATAGTTGCATTTCCGAACCGCGCATACAGAATTATGCCCAAAACTCAGCCTGTCTATTCATGGCCTGAAGATGTTTAGTCAGAACACAGTTCAAAATGGACGCCACAAACATGCATAACCTTAATAGGAAAGAAGCTTTCAGCATCGTTAACATCTGACTGGTCACCAACTGGCCTCTGGCAGTATGTCTGACAGGGAAGGCCTCTGCACTTTGCTCTCCTAAGCATTGCGGTGTGGCTAATAGTAAGTGGATTGCTTCGCAGTACCATCCTTCCACCTACATTGTCTGAGATGAAAAGGGCACCTGCTGCGTGCTTCTGCTCCCTACATCCAAGTATAACCCAGAGCGGTTGTCTCCTCTTGACATCTACGGCCGGAGTTCATTCGTTAGGTAGCAAACGGAAGACAAGGGGCAAACGTTTGTGTTCCAAGACATCAAAACCAGAAACCCTTCCAAAAGGATGATGAAATTTAGGATTAGGAAGCACGGCACGTCCTAATCCTGGAAGCAAACGACAGCTGTGTATTCATGCCACCGTATCCAGCCAGGCACCAGGGGCTATATTTCACTGTACACTCAGCTGTACTGTGAAATATGGTCTCGACATGGACTCAGGTCAGAGCAAAGCTTCGTTAAAACCTGCTCTTGTTATAATGTTACTAGAGTAGTTGGTTAATCAATGGAACATGGAATTTAGTGTTACAGGCCATAAACAGGTTGGCTTCTGTTTAATAAAATAAAGTGACATTGCCTACTACAGTTAGTCCATCTGATCTGATCTATATCTATATACTGTATTTTGCACTATAGGGCGCCCTTAAAAGCCTTTAATTTTCAAAAAAAAAACGACATTGCTCCTTATAATCTGAAACGCCTTATAAACGGATTCATTCTGGTTTTGCTTAAGCGATGTTGTGTGGTACAAGGTGCTCACGGCGCCAAGACGACATGTTTTAGTACGACTTTGGTAAACTACAAAGCCGCACCGCTTGCAGCATTACGGCTACCGTAGCCAGGAGCGTCGCGGAGTAATACATACTGTGTAGTACATACTGTGTAATACATACGGAGTAATACATACTGTGTAGTACATACTGTGTAGTACATACTGTGTAGTACATACTGTGTAGTACGTACTGTGTAATACATACGGAGTAATACATACTGTGCTGTGCTACTCTGCGTGATAGACAGTTACGCGTTTAATAAAGTATGACTGACTGACTTATCTGACAGTTTTTTTTCGCTTAATGCGCCTTATAGTCTGGTGCGCTTTATATATGAAAAAATATAGAAAATAGACAATTCATTGACAGTGCGCCTTATAATCTAGTGTGCCCTATAGTGCAAAAAAGACGATATATAGATATATTTATCTCGCAGTGGCTTGGGTTTAATTTGCACTTAGAGATCTTTCGGCAAAAGCTCTCACCTCTGCCGCAAACTATTTTCCTTTCTAAAAGCATAACATTCGAAATACTGGTTAAATTAAATGAGTGGCTGACGCAGGCTACCCATTCTAACCCAGAATGAACGTTCCGTGTAAACCGTTCCTAGAAAAACCCATAAAAAGGAACAAGCCTCTGCCCTCAGCTCAGATACAAATAGGGTAATAATGCATAATGGCCACAGGGCCTGTATTCATCAATAGTGGCTTCTATAACTTTGGGCACACTTTAAAGAGTGATTTCACACTCTGACAAATATAAAAAAACAAGCACAGGAAAACACTTGGCTCTGCACTTCAAATGTGTCCTTTAACACTGCTGTTGCCTGCTCCTTGGGGTTTTAGGTTGGGTGTTTTGTCAAAGCATTCTGCGACAACTGCTATGTAAAAAGGGCTTTATAAATACATTTGATTGATTGATACCTGACTGGAGGGTAAAAGAACATAAGCAAGTACGTCTCATCAATTCTACACAATTTCATTCCACAACGGGGATGCAGACGAAGGGCCTCACTGCCAAATCCCCAACCAATCCCTGTAAAGCCATGCAGCTGTCTGGGCCACGGTGAGAACCTCGCCCATTACATGTTTTATGCTAATTAATGGTGACCAAAAACATTGGAAAGCAGCCCCACATCAGCTGCATCCTCCCATCTTCAAGGCTATCTACTACTGACATGGAGTGAAATTCAGCCATCTGGCTGAAGTTTTATTGGAGGTCACAGGAAAACTCTACGACTGTCATGTTTCTGCTGAAAACATCCCAATTTTGCAGGCTGTTCCAACTGGAAACTACAGTTCACATTGATTAACAGACAGAAACACACAACTACCTACCTTGACTGGATGGCAAGATAGATGGTACGACGAAAAGCCACCAGGTTGACTTCCGTCTGGTCAAAGATGGTGACTTTCTCTGCTTCTATGAAAGGAAAACCATCAATAGTCAGCAGAGTGAAAGAGGGCAGATGATCTGATGCATGGTTATGGGTCACCATCGGACTCCGTACGGAGGTCACTGGCTATTTAGAGACGTATTTTAATGGTTAAATGGTGAGGTTAAAAGCATAAAGTAAATAAACAATGGTCCTGTGTGAAAATGGTATTAGCTATGCCAAGGTTGTGGGTTCAACTCCCACAGGTGTAAGAGGTGCTAAAACAGTAAATCCCGTTGTAGTGTCTGCTAAGTAGCATATTATTATGCTTTATAGAAGCGGTGATGTCATTCATGTAGATAAGAGAACGACATGGATCTAGCGTCGATGTTTTTAGGCAAATGGTCTAAAATGGGAGCAGATCCCTCAGACACTGCCTTCTCTGCCTGACTGACCATTTGTGACAGAGATTCAGAGTTCTCTTTCATACTAATGGTCTTGGCATGTGGCATATTTCCTGAGCCTCCGGGGATGATGACATTTCTGAGACAGATAACCTCTAGAACCAACGAGGACACGATACCCACTGCAACAGCCGGAAGAGCTGTGAAACCCAGGCTTTTCAACTAGTTACGAAACAAGGGGGATCTCAATTGGTTGGGATTGTCTTTTTTGCTTCGGTTCATTCACAAAGAAAGAACAACTTTGTTAAATATAAATTACATTTTTCAAAACTATTAAATACATGCACACAAATTAAAAGATGTTGAAAATGTATTACGAGAATTTAAACGGCTGATTTCATTTCATACATGCACTTGTAATGCAATATTTGTAAGCAATAGCAGTTTTACATTGAATAACTGGTGCTAGCTAGTTAGCATATTAGATATCCATTGGTCAAAATCTATAAAGAATGTATCAATTTACCACCTTTCTCCTAGGTCCTAGTTACTCCTAAGTCCAAATAACACATTTACACATTATACACATTATAACACATTGATTAGGGTGTTACTGTCTTTCTAACAATTTGTTGTGATTATTATTTATTAAAGAAAAGGCTGATTAAAAGTTTTCATGCATTTCAATAAATTATACGGCAACCAACTACAACGAACATAAACAGTAAAGTGGACTCTAGAACATGTTTAAATACCATCTCCGGCACCTTCCTCTTCCTTTTCTTCATCGTCATCTCCATCATCATCACTTCCACCCGCATCGTCCCCGGAGTCACTGCTGCCCTCATCCAGAATCTCTGAGGGATGAGGGAAAGACGAGAGCCAAATGGTGTTAACACCCACTTCCAACCTATTAATTAACCTAATGAGTCTTTTACAACAGAGACTTGTAACAGCGTCGCATATGTGAACGTTTACTGTGTGTTAATATACGTACGTTCAAATAATATTAAATTGACAGTACAATAAATCCAAATTGGTAATATACAACAATTAGTCCATGTTAGCCACGACATTAGTTAAGTAACAGCAAG
>JACXGK010001740.1:34851-64419 GCA_016801125.1 Novumbra hubbsi
GGGGGGGGGGGGGGGGGGGGGGGGGGGGGGGGGGGGGGGGTATGATTAGGTGTGATGATAGAGGTCATAGAGACAAATCCAAGTCCAAACAATGCTGGTGAAAAAGATCTGAAATCATCTATAAAAAAAAATATATATATATATATATTTAAAAAAAAAAAAGCCTAATTATTGACAGCCTAGTTTGGAATGTTATTAGGCTTGGAGAGTGTTTATTCAAGGGGATTTAAGCCTTCTAAATGTTTATTATATACACCTGCATGGAAATAATGGATCTTGGAGTAATGTAGAGATGCACACAATTCCACTTACCATCGCTCTTCTGCTGTTCCTGGTCTTTCGTTCTCTCCTCTGAAGGGCTCTTGCTTCCCTGGGTCTGTTCCATGCCACTGCTCCTGTTTGGCTGTATCAGAAACAGAGGACACAGCTGAGTCACATGACATGGGTGCCGGATGTCTAAACCGAAGCCGAAGGTTACCCTGCATAAAGACCAACAAAAGGTAATCTGCGCTGCTTTGTGCTTTACTGAACAACAAACTCATCGTAAAGCCGAAACATTAGATACCCAACAGCGGGTGACTGGTGGAATTACTGAAATCACAGTGAGGACCGTTGGCAGGGCCGAGGTGCACTGGCTGCCCTTGATGATGGGGGCGGGGGGGGGGGGGCAGATGTAGTGTACAAGTAACAAAACGCAGAGGTTATAATAAACCTGGAGGAAGCCAAATACTGCAGAGTTTGTTAGTTAGATATGAGGGTGTTTGTTGATCAGAATGAGGCACAAAGAACCAGCATGGGCATTTTTCAAGAAACACATTTGACAGTAACGATTGCTAAGATTAGGATTTGTTATGGTTGGACTGGCCCATTTCAGGATTTAGAGGTTTGTTAATGCAACAATTTGCACAAATCACAGAGGTTTTTTCTTCTTCTCAATTTCCAAAAATAACCTGTATATCAGTACATACACATGTATTTAGAAAAAGGGACAGAAATGTTTTAAAAAAGCAACATAATCCAATGTCTTTAAAGGAATTGTTGGTGGGAATTTGTTAATGTATCCTACTTATGTAGTCACATCAAATGATCACCCTTGTGAAAATGAACAAAAAACAGGGTTTGTAAATTAAACCATTCATTTCATTTTATTGAACAAAATAATTGAAAACTACAACTTAAAATGAATAAACTAAGAAGTGTTTTTAGAACCACCTGTTAAAAGTAAGAGGCAGCGACATTCTTTGAAAACATACACCAACTTAATAGAACAGGACACAAACGTTTACAGTAAACAGCAAAGAGAAAGTGACCCATTTCTTAAGTGACCTGGGGCCTGGCTTCATAGGAATAATTTATTGAGTCGGACGGATATTAAAAATATTGGATGAACTGAGTATGATGGTACAAACATGGCACGCATATTTCTGGGCAGTTTCTCGCATTAATCTTTGCAGGACCTCTCAAGTTCCATCAGGTTGAATGAGGAGCATCTGTGCACAGCCATTTTCAGATCTCTTCAGAGTTGTTCAATCAGGTACAAGTCTGGACTCTGGGCATTCACAGAGTTGTCCTGAAGCTACTCCTTTGTTATCTTGGGTGTGAGCTTAAGGTTGTTGTCCTGTTGGAGGTCCATAGCATTCTGGAGCAGGTTTACATTAAGGATGTCTCTACACATTGCTGCATTCATCTTTCCCTTGAAAATGACTAGTCTTCCAGTTGCTGCTGCAGAAAAACATACCCTGAGCATGATGCTGCCACCACCATGCTTCACTGTAGGTATTGGTATGGTATTTGTCAGGTGATGAGCGGTGACTGGGTTCCTCCAGAAATGACGCTTGGCATTCAGGCCAAAAAGTAATATCTTTGTTTCATCAGACCAGAAATGTTTTTAAAAAGTAGCTTCCGTCTGGCCACTCTACCATACAAGCCTGATTGTTCTAGCAACGCTGGAGTCAATCCGGTTCTTGGACACCACCCAGACTTGAGTGTCATGGCAAAGGCTGTTAATACTTATGTACATATGATTTTTTTCGTTTTCTTATTCTTAATATATTTGCCATACATTTAATACATTTTGTAATACGGCTGTAATCCAACGTTGAAAAAGTGAAGTGGTACTCCTATTATTTTCAGTAAATATTTACAATGCATGACTGCTAACATTACTCTCTGATTTTCCTTGCCACTTCCACGACAAATATGCAAGCTGATGGAAATCAAACGACAAAAATGTTTACAATACACCAGTCAGCTGATACAATAACTACATGTAGCCACTGCCATTTTGCTCTCTGTTAATCGCTGAATGCATAACGTAAAGAAATGTAAATGGCAAAATAGTCGCAAGCAAAACATGGACCACTTGTATTTGGATTAGAAATGAACCGTTTGTTAGCCTGTTGCATTTCAGCGTGCCATTCTTCTACAGTAAGTAGACTTCAGTAATTTAATAGAAGCTCTTATCCAGAATGACAGTAGTAATCTGAGCGCATACAATACATTTTCGTCCGCACCACTGGAATATAACCCAAAACCAGGCGTTCCAAGTGCGATGCTTTACCCATCGGAGTTTCACCTAGGTCCATGTTTCTGTTGTCATCTGTAGCTAGCTAACAGCAATCGAGCTATATCGTGTGGATATAACTATTTGTTTTTACGGTAAGCGTTTTTATCGGACCTGATGCTTTTATTGTAGCTAACTGGTAACTCCACTGACAAATTAACTGCTAGCTCATTTACCTCATTGTACCTATGTATATGTAGTATTACCGAAGAGATAGTAGAGAACCCACTGCTAAATAGCTAACGTTAGTAGTTAGCTAACTAGCAAATTTGCTACAAGGCGCTTGATCCATGTGTGCCGATTATTTCATGTGAGACGCGCGGTAACGTTAGCTGGCAAGCTAAAAAGCCTGACTGCCACTACAAAAAAGGCCCAGTTTAAGTTGTAGCTATCATATAAAAGACAGGAACCCCCAAGTAATACTTTATATAAGAGCTTTTCTCGTTCGTGGAACAATATAAGTACCAACGTCCTACCTCTTCTTTTGAATTAGGATTTAGCTCCACTGGCAAATCATTCTCGTTTGTCTCTGTAGCCATTTTCTCCACTGAGTTATTCCCCAATACTCTTCCGCAAGTTTTACTACAATCAGCAGCAAGGGACAAAAAGAACGAACCTGCGCTCAGGCTTTTTATTAATAAGATGTGTAAACGTATTCACCCCCTATAAACGGTATTACATAGTGTGACTTACTTTTATTTAGTTGTCATTTCTTTCAGTCAGAAATCCGAAAATATTTATATTTTATAAAATTGAAAAAAAATGAATGTGCCTTGATTATGTAACTATCTATGCCCCTGAGCTAATATATTGTAGATACCTTGGTAAGGCAAATACTTGCCCCTCCAAATGGGATATAGCTATCTGGAGCAGTGAGTGGTGTGCACAGCTAAGATGCTAAATGTCTCGGGTTTAAGAAACTGCCTGCCAAACGCTACATTGGTGTCAGACATGGGATTGTCCTGGATTTCAATCGAGGGGAGTGAGGCAATTTTGAAATGTTGTGGACTAAATCTGTGTTGTGTCTTTGTAATTTAATGCATTATTCGCAGCATATTTATAAACAATGATTTCCCTAATTTAAGAGAATTTCATGAGATTTTATTGAATCTGTGTCGGATTCACCTTACATGTTTTTAACAGAGATTTCTTTCAAAATGATATCATAACTAGCATAGATCAATTACAAAAAGGACATTTATATTAATTTCTATCCCATTTTCTTATAGAACAAAATGTGAGAAGTCAAAAGAGGATGAACACCAAATCCATCAATTGTAGCAGAACAAACTGTGTATTCTTTTTGTTTTATTGAATATGAATACAAAAGTTTTCGTGTATATCTGCTTTCATACATATGAAAATAACTCCCAACAGTTATTGCTCCTTTCGACCTCTTGTTGGAAACACAGTTTCCGGCTTTCCTGGCAGATATCTCTGCTTGGATGTCACCCCACTACCTCAAGCTCAACCTGGACAAGACTGAGCTACTCTTCCTTCAGGGAAAGAGTAAATCTCATGCACGCCCATTAGTAGTGGGAAAGTAAAGGGAGCCATTTTAAAATAATCTGAGGTCTGTGAGGCCTGATAGACTGCTCTATTCCTATCACAATGAACTACTGAGATTCCAGAGGCCACAGAAAGCTTTGTTCCTGCTCTTACCTCAATGAATTGCAGACACTATAGGTCTACTGAGGTCTTTGACACCACAGATGGCTCCAGCCTTGCTCTGACCTCAATGAAGATTAGACACTATGATCTACTGAGGTCCCTGAGACCACAGGCCACTCCAGTCTTGTCTCAGAGAGGAGCAGATACTATTGTCTACAGCACAGTACTAGTGTCCTTGTACACTCTTCATCTTTAATGTGAATGAATACCACCAGGAAATAACGTATAATCACACAGGCTGGGTATAGAGTTTGAGTCACTCACCAAAACCAAATTAGCAAGTAATGCTAAAACGAATGGTTCCTAGAGTCTATTCATCAGATAAATGCATTGGTTTCATGGCTATATCTTGGCAATGTGAATTGACTAAATAGACATTGTAGTGCATCCCAAGGGTACTCCTGCTTAATAAAGATATCAACCTACGCTGTAGCTATAAAAAGTAAAGGCTATACATTTCAGTTATTTTGCGGTTCTATACAACTGCAATAGCTAAAAGTTAACTAATAGGTAGTGTACCTAGTAATAAAACATTTTGTGACTCTGCGGTAGTGAATGGCCACTCATTATAGCTCTTTCTGGAATTATTGCTGTGTCGGTTAGCTCGTCTCTGGCATTTTCCCTGGTCTAAGTGAATGAGCGATGCCTCCAAGGCTGCCTCTATCCTGTCCGCTGTGGCAGTCGGCTCTGCAATCAGATCATTGTGAAGTGACCTGTGTCACATATTTGTTGTTGTTACTCTCTCCCTTGACTTTTTCCACAAGGCAGTTCGCTTGCAGTAGGGTGAATGGCAAGGGATGTGAAATTTATATTGCAGCTTAGGGCCAACCTAGTGCTCCTCTGCATTTAGTCACTAAGCCTTCCAATGAACATTCCACAGACTATACATAGAGGTACCCAGGGGCGGAATGGCCATCTGGCATTTCTGGCAATGCCAAAGGGATGGTCAATTTTTGGCCTACTGGTCGGTCTAAACATTTCTTGTCACACCAAACGATAATGAGTTACCTATTGAATTGGTCCGCAAGGAGTTTAATACCTACAGTCCAACATTACTGGAAGAACAGTTTTGCTTTGAACATTTCTTCAACTGCAATTGCAAAAATGATCAAGGGCTGTAATAAAACTCTCATAAGGACTGCCAAAGAAAATTCCCAGAGATACCTCTACTGTAAAGAATCAGTTAATTAGAGTTACCAGCCTCAGAAATCGACAATTAACTGCAACTCAGATTGCCTCCCAAATACATGCTTCACAAAGATCAAATAACAGACACATCTCAATATCAACTGTTCAGATGAGACAATGTGAATTAGTCATGGTCATAACAAAAAGGATAGTCCTCCTAATTTTCATAAAAAAAATTCAATTGGTAATATATTTTCAATCTGTACTTTAGTTTGATGAGGCTACATTTTAGATTTTTGGTCCTAGCTGCCTTTTCCTCGAGAGATGCAGAGTGGTTGTATGTATGATCACCGCAAGGGTGGTTCCCACCGTGAAGAATGTAGGTGTGATGGTGTGGGGATGCTTGCTGGTAACACTGTTTATGATTTATTTCAAATTCAAAGCACACTCAACCAGCATGGCTTTTGTAGAGATACATCATCCCATCTGTTGGTTCAAAGCTTGTCAGTTTTTGCAAAACAAATTATTAGTGGGACTATTTGATTTTCAACAGGACGATGACCAACCCCCCCCCCCCCCAGGCTGTGTAAGAAGGACTAAGAAGGAGAGTGATGGAGTGCTACATTAGATGACCCTGACCTCCACAATAACCCAACACAATTGAGTTACCTGGACTGCAGCGTGAATGAAAAGCAGCCAACTCTGCGTATGTGGGAACTCCTTCAATGTTGTTGGAAAAAATATACCTTTGAACAAGCATGTGTGTCCCATCTTTTTATGGGTACTGTCTGTTCTAAGCCTAAACATTCCAAATTATTATTTGAAAGTTAACTGAAGCTGTCTGTACTACTGTAATTTGGTTATTGGACCACTGGTGTAGCCTTGTGACGTTGAGCCCGGATGCAACGTATGAAACAAGCATTTGAAGTACAGAGGCATGACCAAAATGGCCTGCAGAGTTCTGGAAAAGGATTTGTGGATGGATAAGACAAATATTGACATGTACTAGAGGGATGGCATGAAGGAACTGTGGAACAAAAGGTGGAGGGGTGGGAATATTTTGGGCATGTTTGGATGCTGCTGAAAATAACTCACGTCTTCACTGATGATATAATATAAAGTCAAAAGTAAACAGGTATGCCTATGGAAAAGATAATATTCAATTTCTACTGAACAAGTGCTAAGATGGGCTTTAGGGACGTGTAAAGAACCTTTCTTCCATATGTAGTTTTTTACCGACTATGTACAATATACATAACTAAGCCTATTTTAGCGTATTCTAGTAATTTGGGTAGAAGTATATGAGGCAATAAAGATACAACATCGCCATCTACTGGTCATGGTGAATGCTGACGTTATCTCTTACATAAATCAAATCCTAATAACCTCTTTAATTCGACCATGGCTGCCATGGCTGCTCATTGGTAATGACATCATACTATATGTAACATTTTCTGTGACAGAATGTTTGTCTTAAACAATACATGATGTGCTTTAAGTATGAATCTGATCTGGAAAATTTCAAATTCCACTTCTGAACAGCATTGTCAATATTCATCAATATAATGCACGAAGGAAACAAAAATTTATGCTCTGTGTCTGTAAGTGATAAAGAGACCAAAAGACAACGGATTACTGGATATACTAGTAATAACCCAAAGATACTAATCTATAGTGCTTTACTGTCTGCATCAAGGTATTGTAATAGCGTCCGGAATATGTCTTGTAGTCTTGAGCAGTCATGGGAGCTGATGATTGGCCATCTGCAACTTGATAAACAGGTCTCTGATCCGGTCTAATGGTTAATTAGGAGTGCCGTTTCTTTTAATGTTATTTAAAGCGGTGCATAATTTCATCCTTGACTCACTCCTCATGTAAGAAAAAATATCTTAGTTGACCGTGACTCCTTTAATAAGGTTATTTTCCCTGATTGAGGTTGTATCCTTTGAATAAAACAATTGAGAGAGATCAAACCAACGTCTGCAATAGATATTGTATTATGGAAAATGATCTAGGACTATTTGAACTCAGCCCTGTGTAAGTGGGAATAAACACCTCTGCTGGATTATTTTAACCTTCCTCCCACATTCATTAAATATGGCTAATAGGTTTAAGCTGCCACTGGACTGAGCCCCACAGACACTATCCCACTCTATGTGGTTAGATTTTATAGTGTCAGTCTCAGAGGGCAGGTTGTAACTGCTTTGATTATACAACATGATCCAACATGTTTATTCCACCACTGTTCCGCTGCTGGTCATTAGGTTCCGTGCCTTTGTCCCAAATGGCAACCTATTGTTTATATAATGTACTACTCTTGACCTGCGCCCCATTGGCCTTGGTCAAACCTAATGCAGTGAACTTGAAATAGGGGGCCAAGGTGGCCATTCCCATTTCTGCAGAAAGAATTCACTGTGCTAATAGGAGAACCAGAGTCCGGGTACAACTGCAAAAGGCGAGAGTGAGTTTTTATTGTTGTAGCATGGTGTCTTTATTGACTTACACTTGGACAGTTTCATTAGATACACAGCTGTGTATACTGTACGTGTGTGTGTGTGGATCAATAGACTACAAGCCCACAGGAGGTGAGCCCTGCAAAGTAAACAAATGGTTTAATACACAATATTACTGTTGGTTTTATCAGGGCAGAATATTCCTCTGAGACCTGAAGATCTAATAGAGTGAGAGGTGTTTCTGCTTTTCTGTTTACTATAGAAAGGAGAAGCATTGCAATCTAAATTGAATACATGAGGAGGTGTTGACTGTGACGTGTCTTAAAAATGTTGCCTTGCTTATATAGCTTGCTTTGTGTGTGTGTGCATGTTTGTGCGGATAGTTGAAGGCCAGTGAAGAGAGTCAGTAGATTGCATGGCATTTTTGGGTCTAGTCGCATTGGTGCTGTTTAAGGATTTGCATAAATGTTTGTTTGAGAAGCATGTGATTTGACAAATTCCCAGCCATGGTAACCTTTTGAATACCTTCAATGTTGTGTGAGTGTAAACTGCTTGGACCATTCCTGTGGATTCCCTTTCCTTAGTCCTCTCAAAACTGCTGATTTGAGATCAGGATATATGCCTCTTCAGTTTCTACCCTTTTTGGCTCTGATAATGACCTGGATTACCACAGAGCTCTCCAGAATTTCTCTTGTCATCTATGTGTTGTCCCAGTTCAAGAGCATCTGGTCTCTTGGTGGTGGCACCTGGCTACTCATGACTTCTCCCACTCTCAGCTTTCCGTCTCCTCACTGGAATGCCGCGCTGTCCTTGTCCGATTTTTACCACGAATGATTTGTCTAAAGCTTTTGACAGTGTAGCCCATTTTTGCTTTTTGATTAAGCTGTTGTTGGACTAGGATCGAGTGCCTGTTGTCGGTTTGATGACTATCTTGAGGATAAAAGTCAGGCTGTTAGAGGGCATCTAATCGGAACCTCTGGAGTTGGTGAGAGGGGTCCCCCAAGGTTCTATACCTAGCCCAATATTGTTCACTCTCTACAAAAACAATGTTGGTGATTAGTAAAATGTATCATTGACATGCAGTCTACTGGTTTGATGGCTGACCAAGCACTACAGCAGCTGGAGACTTTAAGATACTACAAAAGTCTTTTTCGCAACTTAAACTGCTTGTTAATGCAAATAAAACCAATTTGATTCATTTTAATCGGTCCCAAAAGTTGGTTAAAAATACTCTTGCACTGACATGCTCTTGAATTATTCTCTGCATTAATTCTTGTAACAGAACTCACCACTGTAGCTTGTATCAAAGTGAGGGCTGGACTTTGTAGTCTTGACACGAGAACAACATGCCCTTGTGTTCGTCTATAAAGGACTTCTAAATAAACGACCTTCATATTTTTGATCTCTTATCAACATTAGAAATATGGCTTGTTAAACCAAGCCTGGATTTGACTTGAGGCCCCTGCAATCTCCCCATACTTTGCCTGTTTTGCTCCTTGCTAATGGAACAGTTTGCAGACCAAACTTAGACTGGGGACGCTTGTCCTCTTGCCCAATTTAAACCTTTATTGGAGGACTTGTTGTTTTTCTGTTGCTTATAACTGCTTTGGGTAATGCAAGTTCTGTGCTGTCAGGGGAATAACATCTGTGTTAATGCAACAATCTGCAGCTATTTATGTGTAAATGTGTATACCTAGACTTTCTATGATCATTTTAAGATATTTACATTTTTGTTTTGTGCACTGCAAAAAGTATAAAACTTAAAAGAAGCTGCATATTTGGATCTTTTGAAGGGCCTTGTACATGTTCTGTAGGTCCCTGGACTAGAGTACCTGATGTACTTGATGTCCTTCTGTGAAGTCAGGCAAGCTCTGATTGTACATTACTTGTATGTAAAGCTCTAAAGTAATAAAATATTTGTACTTTCATGGGTGTTAAATGTACTGATATATACATACTCTTAGAAAATGGTGTTTGTTTACCACACCTAAGGGACAGCCCAGACCTCGCCAGACCCAATAGCTACTAAAAACCTGAGACTGCTGAGGGAATAACACTGGTGTTTAAAGCAATGTACTTTGTCTTGTGTTTGAGTGTTTTATTTCGGTTTGCTTTTAATCATTGAACCTAAACTGTATGTGTGCACATGCAGTGCCCAGCAGCAAAAGAGACCTTCGTCTGTGTTCCTTGTTAAATTAAAGTTTTGATAATAATAAAATAACTTATAGGCGTGCCTTGAATAACAACAGATGTTTCACATGGTCAACTTGGGGTTTCGAGCTAGCAACCTTTCAAACTGTTCAAATGTTGTAAACACTATCTGCCCAAAGTCAGTTGTCATGTAGCACTCACCAGATTTTCTTGGAGTCCACATTGAGCTGGAGACCATCATGAGCTTGTTTCTGACAATGGCCCTCCACATATCATATTGGGAAGTTCAACTTCCTAACTGCCTGACTTAGTAATTTCTTTCCCCATGCATTTCTCTTTTAATCTCACCCTTTTCCAAGTCTGCTCCCACTCACAAGGAGAGTAATATGTTTGACTTCTACTATTTGTCCCTACTCCAGACTTAAACCCTACTCTCCTCTTTGACCCTTCTCTCCTCTTTGACCCTACTCTCCTCTTTGACCCTTCTCTCCTATTTGACCCTTCTCTCCTCTTTGACCCTACTCTCCTCTTTGACCCTACTCTCCTCTTTGACCCTTCACTCCTCTTTGACCTTTCTCTTTGATCCTACTCTTCTCTTTGACCCTACTCTTCTCTTTGACCCTACTCTTCTCTTTGACCCTTCTCTCCTCTTTGACCCTACTCTTCTCTTTGACCCTACTCTCCTCTTTGACCCTTCTCTCCTATTTGACCCTTCTCTCCTCTTTGACTCTTCTCTTTGACCCTACTCTTCTCTTTGACCCTTCTCTCCTCTTTGACCCTTCTCTTTGATCCTACTCTTCTCTTTGACCCTTCTCTTCTCTTTGACCCTACTCTCCTCTTTGACCCTTCTCTTTGATCCTACTCTTCTCTTTGACCCTTCTCTTTGACCCTTCTCTCCTCTTTGACCCTTCTTTTTGATCGTACTCTCCTCTTTGACCCTGCTCTATTTCTTTTCTGCCTTCGTTGACTCTGTTTCTTCTTCCCAGTCAGCTAAAGCCACACTTGTGGTACTGCTTTGTGACTGAGGGAGTCATAGTGTCCTCAAAGCACAAGGCTTCCGGCAGCTAAGTGAATTGATGGTGAAAAACAAAACCTCTGAAGGACTAAACATCTACCATCTGTATCATTTAAAGGTCCTCTACCTTCCTTACCTTCTGAAGGACCTCTACCCTCTGTATCCTCTGAAGGACCTCTCCTTTCTGTATCTTCTTAAGGACCGCTACCTTCTGTACCTGCTGTCAAATCCACTTAGTATAAGATTCATAGCCTCTGCCCCCAACCTCAGGAAACCGTAACTCCCCTCCCTCCCTCCCTCCGCTCTCTCTGAAAATTACACTGCAGAAAAGGTGCCAGCAGCTGCTCATTGACCAAGCCTACTGTGTCCATGGGTGCCACTCACACATAACTACCTACACCGTGACCTCTTTCTTCACCCTATTTGCGGAAGAAACACTGACACTATTAACGCTCAGATGCCCGATAACCTGTCCACTCCATCCCCTTTTACCTTCTACAGTCTCCATTCGGAATGGTTTCCCCAATCTATCCCTGCATCCCCTCTGACTTGATAAGGTTCACTCCCCTCTGCACAAAACCCACGCTCAACTCCTCTGATCTCGTCTGTCTTTTCTTTCAAAACACTTGAGACTGGTGACTCTCGGCTCTGCCAAAGCTGACTCTCTCCTTTGTTCTCATCCCCTAGATCTGTCTGCTTCTTTTGACACTGCGAGCCATCAAATCTCAAATCTCTTGGTACATCAGGGCTCCAACCCCACATTCCAACCCCAACCCTTTGCCTCCCCCGGTCAATTGCCACCCCAGTCTGCCATTTTTACTCAGCCCAGTCAAAGCTTCTCTGTCCTGGCACCCTGATGTTGGATCTAAATGACATAAATAAAATCATGTGGGTGGTTCATGAGGTTCTAAACTATTGGAAAAAAATGTAGTAGCAAATACTGTGCACCTTATATAGAAACGAACAGGAGGAGCACTGTGAGCACAACTACTGTGCACTCTATATAGAAATGAACAGGAGGAGCACTGTGAGCACAAATACTGTGCACTCTATATAGAAATGAACAGGAGGAGCACTGTGAGCACAAATACTGTGCCCTCAATATAGAAACGAACAGGAGGAGCACTGTGAGCACAAATACTGTGCACTCTATATAGAAATGAACAGGAGGAGCACTGTGAGCACAAATACTGTGCACTCTATATAGAAATGAACAGGAGGAGCACTGCCAGAGCCCTACAAAAGGACCTCCAGTGGGCTACTGGTGTGCATGTTTCTGACCAAACTGTCAGAAACAGAATCCATAAGGGCCCTGCGTCCTCTAGTGAGACCTGTGCTCGCTGCCCTGCATCGTGCAGCTTGATTGGCTTTCGCCAGAGAACACCAGAATCGGCAGGTACGCTATTGATGCCCCGTTATCTTTAAAGATGAGACCAGGTTCACACTGAGCACGTGTGACAGATGTGAACGAGTCTGGAGACGCTGCGGTGAATGTTAACTGCCTGCAACATCATCCAGCATGATCGTTTTGGCGTTGGGCAAGCGATGGTCTGGGGAGGCATATCCTTGGAGGGCAGCACACTGCTGCCAGGTTTCTGGAGGAAATTCTCAGGCCGATCGTCAGACCTTTTGCTGGGGCCTCATGTGGCCAGAGTGTGTAGGCATCTCCTGGATGTAGAAGGCATCAATGCCGTTGACTGGCCTTTACGTTCCACAAACCTGAATCCAACTGAGAACCTCTGGGACATTATGTATCGGCGCATCTGTTGCATCTATCAAGCGCCACAGACTATCCAGGAGCTCACTGATGCCCTGATCCAGGTCTGGGAGGAGATCCCCCAAGACATCCTCCTGGAATGCGCTCTGGCATCGATGCTCGCGGGTTGTCTGCTTGGCGATCCGTGAGACTTGAGGTTTTATTGCCGTTATGCGTTCAATTCCACCACACGATCAGCCAACCCTTATCAGCAACCCCCTCCAATAAAAGCCTCTTTCAGTAGCCATGTTGATGAGGTTGTGACTAAGATCAGCCCTTTACCTTTGGTATATTGGTCCCATACAACGCCTCCTCCCGCCGTAATGCTTCTGTGAACTGCAGTCTGATCATGTTATCTTATCCTGTGTCCTCAGTTAATCACATTCTAATCGGATATTTTACATTTCTACTTATCACCCTGAAAGTGTATGGTGATTCATCAGCATACAGGGAGAGACGGGGAGAGACGGGGAGAGACGGGGAGAGACAGGGGTGGGGAAGGGGAGCACTGGAAGAGGAAGGGGCCAGCGAGAGAATCAGAAGGCAGTGGGGGAGGGAGTCCAGGAAGGAAGAAACCCCAAAATACAGGTTGTGTCCGTCATTGTTCCCCTGGTGCAGAACCATCTGGAACAGCTCATAAAGGGTAATAATAGGTCATGTGGTTCCATAAACATTAGTTGGTGTTCAATGAATACAAGCAATTTGTCGGTCATCCCCAGGTGAAATGAAAATCACAATGCATGCTTCCACGGACAGGGATTCATTTCATAGTCGCCCCCTCACCACAACCTCGCCGAGACTGTACAATGTAATATAACCCCTGTCCTGGTTGATATCCGTTTGCTAGGGCGTGATAAGCGCTGTTTTCATTTTCCAGCTAATTTAACTGTTGTAGCATCACCGGGACAGGTATTGTGGCTGGCTCGGCCACTTGCATGTGTCATCCTAGTGGTAGTGAACAGACTCATCCTAGAGAAACAGCACGACAAAACCTCCCCATAAGAACCTCCACAACCATCACATGTCAATAGGAACACACCTGGTTATTACCACTATTTTCAGCACAAACATGTTTAGCTCCAACTGCGCGTATTTCCGGTCTCCCCCTTATTTCGGAGCTCTTTTTCCATGTCCCCTCTACTATGACTGTGCACAGCTAGTCTTGTGTCGCCATAACCTGCAAATCACATTTTCCTTAGCTAAATGGCGTGTAGCGAAGAACGTTGTTGACAAGGGCAACACGACGTCCGTACTAAGGAGCCTCGGCCGTTCGAGCGGAACAATAGGGACAACGGATTTCTGTTGTAGAAACCTGGCCTGAGCTACTGATAATGTTTGATTAGAGAGAGAGAGAGAGAGAGAGAGCTTGTCTTTCAGCTTTGCTGCACCAGCATTATTTTTCCTCCTCGGCATCTTGGGCCAGGCCAGGTCAGGGAGAAGTCAGGATGAGGAGAGACACTGGCTGTGTCTGATATGGGACACTAGCCACTATATATTGCACAACCTCTGATCAGAGTCTAGGATCTGGTCTAGAAACTAGTCAGAAATAGTGCACTGCAAATCAAACAGAGTGGTGTTTGGGATGCCGTCAAAAGATTCTGTGGGATCACAGGTAGCTTCATTTGTGTATCACATGACCTCAAATGTACTGCCTGACAAAACAATTCTTACAGTCCTAAAATCTGCAGAAACGTGTCTTCATCTACTTTTTCTCAAAGCCCATGGGCCTAAGCACCCTGGGGTGTTATCATTATCGACGTTAAGTAATATGTGATTCCTAATTATAAATTATCATAATGTCATGAAAATTTGTAGTAATTGTAAAAGAACTGTACATATGTAATCTGTATTTTTGGTCATCTTTGTACAATTCACTATTTTGCGCTGTACTATATAGATAGCGTGGTTGTAGTAAAAAGCCTTTCGTTTTTGTAGCACTTCGAAACACCTTGGGCTATAAGTTATGAAGATGATTTCACATACCTCCCTGAAGTCATGTTGTACTTCGGTATCATGTTGTGAGATGTGAAAACAACTCTCTGAAACTCAGTGTTTTTCTATCTTCCCATGATTTTTGGAAGAAATAAAAAAATAAATAAAATTATTTACCGGTAGGAGAAGGTGGGCTTCTGACCGATTTGAGGCAATTGCTGAAAGCAGAAAGGGACATTTGAATACAATTTAAATGCAATTGTGTAATCAACTGCAGTGTCCCCACAGTATGCTGGCTCGGCTCAGACTCACATTCCTGTCAGGGAATCTGCGGCCCAATGCCTCACGCCCACCACTCCCCATATATTTTAAGGCTGTCACTTGCTAAAGCTATTTCACGGAAGACTGTATATCTCTGTGGTGAAAGCTTGATCACAATAACAAGTGCAGTTTCGTTTCATATTGGCATAATGCAGACGTGAAACTGTAAATATCTTAGGTAAACTGTCTATAAATCTTTACTATTAAGCTTGGTAACGTCATGTTTGCATGTAGTCGGTAGGGCTGATTATTAATTAAGCAAGTGAAGCCATGATCTGCATGAATCAGACCGTATACACAGGTGGGTAATTTACATGTCATCAGCACAACCTTAAAACAGCCATTTGAATCACATTTCAGTACGCCAAGTAATGCAGAATCCATCCACTTATAACTGGAGTCAGTCCTTATGGCCTGGGTCGAAGGTTATGGAATAGAGTGCCATTTGGGAAGTCTCCAGGATCATGTTTGATGAAAGTAGAAAGCTGTACAACCCCATTTATATTTCCCCCAGTGATTATGACTAATATGAATTCCCCAACGTGGCAATGCCCCTCAGGTGCTAAATCATGGGTGTAAAAGATTTTTATGAAGGCTTAGTCTGAATATAACTACATCATCATCTGTTTACCTACGGAGCAGATCGGAGAGATGGAGGGATGGTTTAGTACAGACGTGGGTTTGTGGGGGGTACGTTTGTAAGTGATGAATGGTTTCTATGCCAAGGTTGTTTGGTTTCAATGCCAAGGTTGTCGTTCAATTCCCATAGGACACAGCAGTAAAAGTTTGGCATGACTCAAGACTGGTATTTTACAGACTGGAGATGGGGAGAGGACAGACTGGGACAGAACTGAAGACTGCTGGAGAGCATACATATACGTATTAGGAATCAGTTGTTCTATGAAACACTCACCTCTCTTTCTAGTTTAAAAAGTACCCTTCTTCTCAACCCGCAACATTAGCCTTCAACTTCAGACCTCGCCCCGGCTTCAGACCTCACCCTTGGCTTTAGGCGTCAACCCTTGGCTTTAGACGTCACCCTTGGCTTCAGACGTCACCCTTGGCTTCAGACGTCACCCTTGGCTTCAGACCTCACCCTTGGCTTCAGACCTCACCCTTGATTTAGACGTCACCCTTGGTTTCAGACCTCACCCTTGGCTTTAGACGTCACCCTTGGCTTCAGACCTCACCCCCGGCTTCAGACCTCACCCTTGGTTTCAGGCCTCACCCTTGGCTTCAGACCTCACCCTTGATTTAGACGTCACCCTTGGCTTCAGACCTCAATCCTCTAAGCCCTCACAATCGCTTGGCAGATAATAAAAATGCACATCTCAAACGTTGCCTGTACTTTTCTTTTTGACCCTAGTCAAGTAGAGCTCCTGGCTTCTCTCTGCACGAGTAAAACACCATCCACTTTAGTGTCTGAACCCTTTCGATTTCAAGAAGAGTTAAAAATTGTTTTAATTCAACTTTTTTATACATGAATAATTTTTCTAGCATTTGTGCACATACAGAGACAGTAAACAAAAGTAAAGCAGAGAGCTAACGCTGAAAGAGCTTTGGGCTAGATTCAAACCCATGCTGCAACTGTACATGTGCGCTGTACTTGTGCATATATCACAGCATACACTTAATACACTGCATGTACAGATTCAGTCAAATGTTAGGATAACTTAGTTATAACTTTAGTTATTACCATACACATTTTAAACATAATCCCATTGCCAGCATATTGATGATTTGGATGTCTGAAAACCAAATGTCCACGGTGAAGGATATACAGTCTTCATGTGACCCACATAGCATGATAATATAGCATGACATGACTACATGACATATAGCCCACTGGATGCATACATCTGGAGTACCAAGACATTATTTCCACTTCCGTGGAGACCGAAGCTTAGTGTGAGTGTAAAAGTTGAAGGTGTAAGTTACCTTTTAGCATATGCGCAATGTCTATAATGTAGGGTAGTGTAGGGTCCACAAGGAATTAATGCTGTATTTCCCCCCAGAGGATTTTAGCCTGTTTTATTTTATGTACATTGGATATTGTTTTATATTACAGTGTTAATAAAATAAATGTTATTATGTGAGAACTGTATAAATGCATTTAAGTGCTGTGCCTCAGCATGTGGCTCCTTCTGGATACTATTTATCCTGCTCTCCCTCCCAAGAAAGAGGCTGATAGTTGTAGTATTTATATTAAGTACCTAGGCTTCATTATCACCTAGGTGGTGTCCTATAGCAACATCCTCAGCTGCTAACACTAGGATGCCAACTTCTTATTTCTAGGAGTAAACTATTGGCCTAGCGGCAGTTTAGTATGCTAAGGTCAACGTTCACTAATACAATACAATCAACCACCTTTAGAGAAGAGTTGAAAATATTTTTAGGTATTCCCAAATGAACCCAATTAACTGCCTTTGTATAGCACAATGCAAAAAGTCTGACAGCAATGTATTAGTTCTCCCCATGCCTACATTTTTGGGTAGGTTTTGTTGGATATGGTTTGGCTAGGTGAGGGGTTGATGCTTCACCTGGAGAGGGGTGAGGAGAAGGGGGGGGTTTGATACTTGGCTTGGGGAGGGGTAAGAATGGGAGAGACTTGACCAAGGTGAAAGCAGAGAAGTAGGGGTGATTATACGTGAGTGAGGTCTGTCAAGGAGCCATGATGCAATCCCTCATACCTATTTCGTATAGAGGAGTACTGGAGGACAACTGTAATATGCACCTCCTGCTCCACGTGACATTGGCTTTCCTTGTCTGAAATAAGTGGGGTCTTTGGGGAAACAGGCCAAAAAAAGGCTTCAAAGAAACTGCCTGTGTTTGGCAACATGCCACATACAAAAGCTAGAGATATAGTAATAACAGCTCCTGAACTGAGAGTACAGAGAGGTGTAGGAGAGAACAAGGCGAGAGAACTCCTCTGACTTTTTCAGTCCGGGAACGTAACATCCCCTCTGAATGCAGGTTCTGTGGAGACTAAAATGAAAGAGGGAACTTCTAGAAGGAGGATAGAGAAAGACTGATGAGCAACAGACAATTATGCTGGATAGCTAGAGTGGAACTGCGCAGTACAACTGTGGGAGAGAGAGGGAGATCACTAGAGACCATTCAACTCTCCTCCTGGCTCCTGCTCACTCCCCAGCAGGACAGAGACAGACAGAGCTTGTTTTTCTTCCTCCCAGCCTGGAATGAAAGAGCGGAACAGAGGGCCACCAGTCCCCCGCCAGTCCCCCGGTGGAGTAGGCTGACTGGGCTCGGTGTGTTGAGCCAGATGCTGCAGAAGGAGCCAGACTCGGGCTCTGCCACCATACCTCCTCTTGTCCCCGGCTGCAACCAGGAGTCGTGGGGTCACGTGGCCAAGTCCCCTTTCCTTAGAGTAGGTTTTTCTTTTTCATGTAAAGGACCCCAAAATGTATTGAGCCTGTGGCCTGAAAACCCCCTGTACATGCCTTCAGAATGTTTCTTAAGGATATATTTAGCGGCCCATGCTGAAGAGTGACTGCACACAGACAATGGCCCGTCAAATTCAAGCATTTCCAAATACTTATTTCAAGAATTTAATGGTATATTCTTGAAAATACAAAAAATCTAAGTCAACATTCAGTGTTATCGTCCTCATGTCCTGCTTCAGGGCCAGGTGACTGAGCAGTCTAAATCCGCAAGAGGTCACGTTTTTTCTTTAGTTCAAGGTTTAAAATTGTTTTGGCTTCTGCTCATTGTCACCCTACCAAATGCTGAGACCACTGAATGATGCTGAAGTGGTGGATCAATAACATTGCTTTAAACTAGTTCCTTTAAAATTTACCTTTTTGAACTGGGAGAGGATTCTAGGACAACCTAGGCGGGTGCCCCCCGTTCTAAGATCGCTTGAAACAGTCATACCTTGGGGGACCTGTGGAGCCATTCTGAGGAGGTAGGGAGCACATGTGGAGCAAGCTGAATATGGCTAGCTGGAAGCGGGCGGCATCACCGCTGGCCTCCTGGTGGGCTTGGCGCTGGCCTCCTGGTGGGCTTGGCGCTGGCCTCCTGCTGGGCTTGGCGCTGGCCTCCTGCTGGGCTTGGCGCTGGCCTCCTGGTGGGCTTGGCGCTGGCCTCCTGGTGGACTTGGCGCGGGCCTCCTGGTGGGCTTGGCGCTGGCCTCCTGGTGGACTTGGCGCGGGCCTCCTGGTGGGCTCGGCGCTGGCCTCCTGCGGTCCCTCGCTGCTGCCACTGCTCGTTGCTGTACGGTGGCTGTCAGCCATATGACATCCCATCCAAGTCCATACAGCACCCCTCAAGAGTATACAGCCCCCCTGGACCTCTCCAAGATGTATTTTGTCACAACATGAAATCAAAATGGATTTATGGATTTTATTTATAATTTTTACTCTGACCAACGTATAAAGCTGAAAATTGTTGACTGCCTAAGGTGTCCACCCCTTTAGTCGATATTTGCAGAAACGTTTGGCAGCAAATACAGCCATTAGTCTCAACCAGCTTTGCACATCTGGAAACAACTACTTTTGCCTTCAAGCTCCGTCAAGTTGCATGGGGACCTTTGTTTAACCGCAGTTTTCAACTCTACATATTCTCAATTGGATTGAGGTCCAGGCTTTGACTAGGCCCTTTAAGGACTCGTCTTAAGCCTTGTTTCAAAGCCACGTTGCCGTTGTCTTGGCAGTGGGCTTTGGATCATTGTCGTGATTCATATTGATCCCAGTCCAGACCTCCTTCAGGTGTGTCACAGCAAGGGAGGTGAATACTTAATTGTTTTGTGTTTCATATTTGTAAATAATTTAGAAGAAATTGCTGATATAATTATTTTACTTAGACGTTATGGACTTTTTTTGTGTTGATCCAGTGGCAAAAACCATAACATGTGGAACAGGTGGGGGAATATTTGTTAGAGGCACTGTATGCCTTTACGCAGGCAGTGTACTTTTTCATCATTTTGGATAAAAAAACAATTGACCAATCACAGAAGGATTAGCTGAATTAGGCTGCCAGTGTAAAGGCTATTTCACATATATTAACATGTATTGGTGAGTATTATTACATTTTGTTACAGAACAAATTGATGTGAAAAAGACATGGCCAATTTGTAATTTGACGACATGTCTGAGAACGTCTTGATATGCTACAAAACAACTCCTATTACTTCAAAATGATTCTTGTAATGCATATTGTCTTATTATTTACTGAGCCACTGTGAGATCAAGTTGTTATTTGAACTGACATGTAAAGTTTGCAGCTTGCGCCCTGAGCAACATGAGACTGATAGAAAAAGAAACACCTCCATAATCTCCTGCCGCGATTGCCCTCGACAACCTATTGGATGGATGCTGCTAAGGTTATTATGGACTAGACGACCATGGCTAAACAACACTCCTGTTCTACCTGCTACATCCATTCAACTCATCCATTGACTGCAAATCAGATCTTTGACTACAACAACCAGCCACCTGGCCGTTCTAATCTCTTGTGTTGTGTGTAGGAACCATATGTGAAAGTCCGCCTGTGTCCCAAATGGGACCCCATTGACTGTTTCGTGCTACTGCTTCCGAACAGGGCTCCCAGCAGCCACCCCCACCCACCCGGTCATGCCCCACATTGTGAGCACATTGTTTAGTATGCAGCCGCCGCCGTTGGGCCTGTGCTGTACAGTCGCCTCCCTCCTCCGATGATTACCCAGGGGGAACGCGTGTTCCCCCCTCTCCCCCCACCAACCCACCTACCACCCCCCCGTCTCTCTCTCTCTCTCTCCGCAGGCCCATATTATCAGGCCTGCATCAGTCTTGATCCCTCGCTGAAGGCACACCGGAGAATGCAGAGGAACCACATAGACACACAGGAACATACGCAGGCGGATACAGACCCCCGGGGCCACACGGAGAACCAGGCACAGCGGTCAGTACAATGCATCGTGGCCCAAATGGGCCAAATAAAGTATGGAGAAATGCGCGCCTTTCAGTAAGACATTTAAAATGAATGACAAAAACCACACAATGAGTCATGTTTCGGGCTCAGACATGAGGGGGAACCATTTATTTTGATTTCCACACGGTCCTTTCTCAAACACAAAACATTTTGTTGAGTTGTGTGACTTTTTTTGTTGTAAAACATAGGTTTCAAAAGTATTGACACATCAATATTTCATGAATCCTCCCCTGGAGTGGGTAACGGCACAAGCCTCTTCCTGACAAGGTTGACACACCTTTGGAGAGTTCTTGGACTTTTCAAGATCCTTTCAAGATCCCTTGTGTTGGGCTTGCGCTTGTGGACTGCCCTCTGCAATTTAAATGGATTTCAATTGGTGGCCGATGTAAAACATTGGATTACCCACAAATATTTCAGTGTTGATTTTTGGTTTAATTGTTGAAAGGTGTGTCCACTATTCATTATGCCATTGATCTTAAAAAGGGCCACTAGTAGCAAAACAGCCCCAAATCATCAATGGACCACTACCATATTTTATTAGTGGCACCTCCTTGAATACAGCCCCCCCTTTGTTGCCAGACGTGCTGATGGTGTGTTTTTCTCATCTGTCCAAAACACATGGTTCCAATTGTATTTACGTATTTATTAAGTTCAGACTTCAAGGTTTGGTGAAGTTCAGACTTCAGGTTTGGTTTCAGTGAGGGCTTCTTTTGTGCAATCCTTCTGAAGAGCTTGTTGTCATGGATGTGGCATCTAACTGTTGATTTTAGAACTTGATAACCTCAAGGATCCATCAGAAGGTGCAATTTTGAATCTGTGATCCATGGGTTACTCTTTGACTTTCTGACTACGGTGTGTCGGGACTATATGCCTTTCCATTCCATGCAAATTTGCAGCTGTTCCAAACGTTCCGTTTTGAAAATGTTCCGTTTTGATTGTTTGTGTAATTATTCTTTTAAAATCCTTTAGCCGATTTGTGTAGGTCTACAACCATTTGTCTCATTTCAGCTCTTTTATTTCACCCATGGTGATGGATAAAAAAAGGGATTTTACATGCATGCAACCTCAAATATAACCCCTGGGAAACAGGAGGAGGTGTCTTTTGCAAATTTCATGAAAGCTGTCCATATTTCTTGAGTTAAAGGTTTATAAACAGTATATATACAGTAAATGGATTTATTTTCTTTTAAAAGAAAAAAAAATCAATGCAGACAAACGCGTATTAATGAATGGAAAAGATAAAAGAATAGAAAAGAAACAGAAAAGAAATAGAGATATGCCGACCTCCTCCCGAGATACATCGTGCCCCTTCTGCAGTCCCTCCTATTCCACTGCTCAGGCAAAAGGGCAGGCAGACAGAACAACACACCACATGCATGAAGAAAAGTGCATCAAAGGCATAACCTAGAATGTGACATATTGCAGTGCAGAATGTTCTAGATCGAACAAGGGCTCATTCCGGATCGTTTGATTGTTGTTCAGCGTGTATTCTCTCTAAACGTCGGATGTTTGCCAAATTGCTGGACGCATATTTAGATCATGGGACCTAGTTCCTGTCCCAAAGATATTACAATATGTTTGTGTGTGCATTTGAAGGAGACAGAATGGGTATGCGCACTATGGAAAAAGACTGCTCAGTGGGGTTAATTGCGTCTTTCATGTTGCATATTACAGAAGATGATCAGGATCCTTTGAGTTACATTTGCAGGAAATGCGTCTCCTAGAAACAGGATGGTCAGGAGGTGATATATGTGATGTATATTGTGGCGCTGATGGAGTCCATAAATAACCAAAGTGATGATATCAAATCTCTCCCATAAATGTGTAAGGTCTCTTGTAGGCCCTGTGTGATTGTGATACCCAGCACACAGCAGCCAAATTGGGTTTGTGCAAAATGTCAGGGTGAATTTTATGGGCACTTGCTATGGCATGATGCAGAGTAACTGGGGCATGTGAAGGAATACAAAATGCTCTACATTCATCTGGCTACCATAGATGGATTTCATATAGCCTTTATGGGTAAGATTGGGGTCGGTCCTACACATTATACACACACACACACTCCGAGTCAATACTAAAACACGGTCCGCATTCCGCAGTCAGCCTTATTCATACCTCCGGTCAATGCTGTGTGGGTGTGTGTATGTATTCTTTCTCTGACATCAGAAGACTGCTGGCTTGAATAGATACAATAGCTTCCACTGCTGCTCCCTAACATCTCAGTCAAAAAGAGTTCCTGAAGGGAACTGGGGATCCCTGAGGGAGGGCCCTTTAAATACCCTTTTGGGCTACCAGGTTTATCAATGTTGGTTTCAGGTAGAATCCTTTTCATTCCAAGTTCTACATTTAGGGCCAGCATAATATCCCTTTTGGAACTTTCTTTTTTAGAGTGCATAGATCAACAAAGTCCCAGAAACGCACCAGCCATGAAAATATAACCCCTCATAACGGAAATATTTTGAAACCATGGAATACAGTTTCTGGTTCTGCAATGTGCTCTTTTAATGGCAACTGCCAAGACAAGACACACTGCTAAATGTCAGCATGTACTACCTGCATGAATGAATACCAATACTCATAATAACTGATTGGAGTTATAAAGCCCTTTTATAGACACCGAAGGAGCTTTACATAGTAAGTGGGACCGCTCATCAAGTCTACCACCAGTGTGAAGAACTCATTTCAGTGGTGCAGAGTCAGCTATGAGATGGAAAAGGCGAGGTTTTGTGTATGACAGTTAGGATTGAGGGGATGATGAGTGAACGCGAACGAGCCAATGAATGACAGTCATGTTGTGATACTGACACACCTCTTCCTACACGGTGATACCGCCGGCCACTTGCTTCGATCCGTGCTAACATACGTCCTCGCGGTAGCATGGCACTGCCCAACGCTGTATCTACGTCCGCTGCCTGGTATGACAGGAATGGGCAGAAGACGTCGGAGCATTGCAGTTCGCTTTAAAGAGAGGGCCCCTCCACTGATGTGAGACTGGGTCTGGTCCTGCTGTGTGTACTGAGGCATGGAGGTGGGTGGGTTACAGGGGGGGGGGGGGGGGGAGGAATCTCTGTGATTAATAACCAGGACTAAACGTCCTCTAGTACACCCAGCCAACGGCTGCTTGCGGTACCAGTCTTGTTCTGGATGTGAATAAGTCCCTCTCCGGGGGAACTGTCAGGTTAGTGGACTGTGAGGAGTAATCAGTAGGCTGAGGGGTAGTTTGTAGTTGAGAAGGAATCTGTAGGGGTGTCAAGCTGCTGTCATCCTGGTGAGAGAGCACCTGTGTCTTCTCCTGAGAGGATCTCAGCTGAATACAGAGCAGTTATAAGCCTCTTCACAGGGTGCCTCTCACTTCCCTTATCATCCTCGCTGCACATCTATACCTCGCGCACCACCGCCGCAGCCAATCACAGGGTGCCTCTCACTTCCCTTATCATCCTCACTGCACATCTATACCTCGCGCACCACCGCCACAGCCAATCACAGGGTGCCTCTCACTTCCCTTATCATCCTCACTGCACATCTATACCTCGCGCACCACCGCCGCAGCCAATCTCATGGTGCCTCTCACTTCCCTTATCATCCTCACTGCACATCTATACCTCGCGCACCACCGCCACAGCCAATCACAGGGTGCCTCTCACTTCCCTTATCATCCTCACTGCACATCTATACCTCGCGCACCACCGTGGCAGCCAATCACAGGGTGCCTCTCACTTCCCTTATCATCTTCACTGCACATCTATACCCCATGCACCACCGCAGCCAATCACATTACAGTACTGATAAACAGTGACTAAAAAACACACATTACATTTATTGCATTGCCACGTGCCATAGACACGGTTAACACATTTGTAAATAACACCATATATTTTATGTTTTATATGAAGGAAAATTGAGGGTTGATTCATTTACAAACAGTGCGCTTCCTCATGTAAACAAACCATCATGATTTGTTCCCCACTGTGCAAAACATTTATTTACTGTCTTAAACTACATCCTTCAAATACATGGCATTGTGAGGGAAAATAATCTAAAGTTGAGCTTTAGGCATTATTCAGAATGGATAATGCAGTAACTGAAGTTGACAGCTAGTAAAGACAAATTCAAGCGCATTACCTTAGTACCTTCTTTATAAGAGGGAGGGGTCTGCGCTACGGTGAGGTTAAATGAGTGGAAAAGGAAGTGAAATACAATCAGAGGCAGTCGTGGAGAGACTGAAGTCACCTGACAGTAACAGGGGTAAGGTTAGGAAATGAGCTCCATAATGTGCCAAGGTCATTGAGAAAGTCTCCAATGGCACCTGGTGGATGATAGATGACAACAATGTTACGCCAGCATGGACAAGTATCGTTAACAGCATGGCTTTCAGAAGAGGACCTACTGAGCAATGGGCAAGAGAGAACATCTACTCAATGGAGAAATGAACAGATAACACCGTAACTAGGCATTCTTGGACTACAGAAACAACTATTGCCAGGTGAAGAGACCAGCTACAGTGGCAGTGCTTAATTAGGAAGTCCATGCCTCAGACATTTACAAACACTGACAGAGAACAGGAACGACACATGGGTTGTGGAGACAGAGAAAACAAGTTACGGAAGGTTGCAATGAAAAAGAAGAATGAGGATCTGGGAATAGCACCTCATTTGTTAAATATGTATGGCAGCAACTGGAACTGGCTCACTTATCTTCATTAGTTATGTAATTGTTGATGCCACCAGAATTTTTTTTTATCCTAAAGTGTGTGGAAACGGCTTGTCTGGTAAAGTCCCTTCCAACTCATTCAGTGGCACTTCTGACAACCTACTGGTAAATTAGACCAAACACATTTTTCCCCCAGGGCCAAATTGATAAAGATTATTGACTGGCCAAGGCCAATCTCCAGATTTAAAACCTGTTGTGCCTTTAATTTACTGAAGATGAAACTTAAGACAAAGCAACCTCAAAACAGATATCCGAAGAATGCTGTAGAACATAGCTGACAGAGCATCACCAGAGAAGATACCCAAAGTTGGCATGTAAACATATGTGCTTCATTTAGACATTATATTAATCTGTCCCAACTATTTTTCTTCTATGAAATAGGAGAACTATTACGTCTAATCTGTTTTCATTTCTAAACCATGAAACCAAAATAATATACTTTTTTTTTAAACTAAAGAAGAAAAACATGCTTACTGCTTTAATAAACACAGAAGGAATCCTCTCTACGAATGAGGGAAAATTCATTGGGAAATTCTCAATCTAACCTGCAATTACCAAAATGGTAGCCTATTCCTGGTGCAAGTATTGAATAGGGGGCCCTGGTAAGTATACACTAAATAGGGGATACCGCCATTTGGGAAGCTGCCTAGGTAAACCTGTCATCTCATACAAAAAATAAAACACTCACACACACATGATAATAAATAATTCAATTCATGTGTCTCTATTGTCTTGCACAAGGAAACGTCTCCATCAATTGCACAGGTCTTGTTTATTATTATCAGCCCTGCAGAAGAGATTTCCAACGCAATCGAATACTGGAGCGCTAAACAGTGGCTGGCACCTTGTTCCAGTGAGTCTTTCATAATCAGTGATGAAGCCACTGAGCAGACAGACCTGTGTGTATATACTGTACGTTAGCTAACACACGTGTGTGTTGGAGGAGGGTGTGTGTGGGGGGGGTGTTAATTCATGCGCCCATGTCTTTGTGTGTGTGTGTGGATGTGTGTGAGGTGCTGGGGACTGTGGATGCAGTCATTTGTAACAGCTGTGTGAAATCAAATGCAGACTGAAGAGCCAGTCAGTCTGACATCATTATTAAAGCACCATGTCAGACAGCAGAGCTGAGTACAGCAGAGCTCCCATAGACAGATCACTTAATCTGTAACATAGCCCCCTCTCTCTCACTTTCCTTGTCTCACTCTCTTTCTCTCTTAGCCTCTCTCTTGCTTTCTCTCTATGTCTCTGGCCAGTGAGCTGGAGGCTCTGGGTGGGTAAATATATCCAGCCCATTTAGGTCATTTTGTCTTATTGATCCGGGGGGATACATATGTGCCAAGGGCATGGGCAGTTTTTACTTTTCCATCATCATTTATTGTATGACTAGGGCCTTCCTTCCTAAAACTAAGCTCCTACCCTGAGATTCTTGAAACATACTAACCATATGGATTTTTGTCTGAGCTTGGAATTATGTGTTGTGTGCTGTCAAAAAGTATAGTCACATTGTCGTAACATGACAATGTAAATAAATCTGACTACAATCTGAATACAATGTGCAGTACTCTGAAAAATACAACCCTTCCCTCACAATAACATTACGATCACACAAAGGTATACCGCATGTCTACATATTCCACAACAGACCCGTTTATTCGGCTTCATGCGGAGCACCCAATGAACAAGTCTTTATTTGAAACGTCAGATAAGACATGGTACGACACAATTCGCTCTTCTGAGCTTCAGCAATAACCCGAGGTGGTCCTTCAGGATCCAGCTGCGGAACCGAAGTGGAGTAAGGATCAGGTCAAGTGGATCGTGAGATTTGGCGAGGTGCCCTCTCTCCCTTTCAGTCCCCCCCCCCCGTCTCTCTTCGGGTCATCAGGTGGGAGGTCCGGGTTAGGACAGGAGTTGTCAGAGTGCAATCTGAGAAGCCTCTGCTGTGACACTGCGCTGTCATCTTTTACAGCAGTGTGTATTTTTAGAGTGCGTTTAGGTCTGTCGGCTCAATCATATGCTGAGAGCTGTAGGAGCAGAAAACAACTATATACACACACACACACACTATAAACTATACACACACCACACACACACACGCATACACACATACATGCATCATTTTCTGCCCTCTCTTGTGTCACTTTCCCCAGATAGCTCTGCAGCAGCCACCTTTCAAAACCCTGGCAGCTAAATTATACTGTTTCTGAAACAATTCTTTATGTCAGATCAACAGCCACACACTTGCATCTACATTTCCCAGCATCCCCGGAGATGACTAGAAGTATACATTCCAAATGGCAGCCACTCCCCTCTAAACAAGTTTTGTACTTCTTTTTACCTGCAGGTGTATTTCCTGAAAAGACATAATGCCGACACAGAGAGACTTACACGCAGATAAAAAACGGTCGAGTTGTAAAGGTAAATATCCATATCTGTTCAAATAAAAGCACTGTTCCGTCTGCCAAAGGATGTGTTGTTCAGAAGATTTGAATCTCCTAAAATTGATACTTATTGAACCGATTTGTTTTTAGCACAAATGGAGCCATTTTCACTACATGGGGCACTAAAGCCCATGATCAAACGTAGTGCACTTTGAAGGGGCTTGGGTGTTATTCTGGATTCAGCCTATTGTATGTCACAGTGAGTGAGAGGAACGACCCATTGACACACATCACATCACACGGTCAATAGCCCCGAGAGAATGGCAGTATAGTGAAGTGAGATTGAGAGCACAGTGTCATTGCTCATCCTGCTGTCAATAACACAAGTAATCTATTCTCTTCTCTTCACAACGATTTATTTGTGTGTGTGTGTCCTATTCGGGAGTGTCCATCTGCTCATAAATGATGAACAGTACCTGGAATATTATGAAGCTGTTCTCTCTGTCTCTCTCAATTGGATGTTTATTGAAGACTATAATATGTAATATAATGGGTGAGCAGGGCATTCAGAAGTCATTGATTTTCACCACAGGTTTTGATCATTTCATTACGGCCCAAATAACACTGGTCACAGGTAGAGGCACTGCTTTGGAAAAAGGACGCCATTTGGAACACAAGAATGGGTTGTTCACTTGATTGGATACTCTCAAAACAGGGCAGTTAAATATCCATAATATAATATAACATTATCTTTCCTGTAATAATTTCACGACACATTCTTTGTATTGTAAATCATTTTGTACATTTATTAAATTCTTATACAGTCACAGACGAGCGTCTGACCTGTGAGGCTATTTGCTACGGGAACTCCAGTGCAGCCATCATCTTTTTATGTCTTTATCATACAAAACGCAAACCAGCACCACAGGGGCTTCATCAATCAGGTATTTCCGAGGGGCCAAGGTCAGCTCCAACTGCACCCTATTCACATCTGGAACAGATGTCTGCTAATATTGAACTGAACTACAGTATGTCTACTGTACCTGAGGTGTAAAGCCCTTGAACGCGATTCCTACCAGACCCAATAGAGATTACAATGTGTATATGAGTAATATGCCATGACTGCATTGGTTTATACATACCTAAGTCAATACAGTACATGTCCTACATATTTATACTGCACTGGCCTCATCATAAGGAGATGTCGCATGCTACTATTTGTATGGATGTTTACCTAGATTTATGCAGTGATATTGAATTCTATTCAAAGAAGTGCTCACAGAAGATCAGTTGATTCAGTTCATGGTAACAGCATGCTCCCCTGTGCCTATAAGCGCTGCTCTCACAATAGAACGTCTAATCAGTCATTTCCTGCCAACTACCTCCTGAGAGTGTCTGCATACCACATAATTCCCTGTGTAGTGCACTACGCTGGTCAAAAGACCTGCACTATATGGATAAAAGGGTGTCATTCAGGACACAGACAGGAGGATGAAGAGACCAGCCTAAGGTTGTCAGTTAAAGGGAGGATGAAGAGACCAGCGTTAGGATGACAGTTGGGGGGA
>JACXGK010001741.1:0-14127 GCA_016801125.1 Novumbra hubbsi
AAGCACTGTGGACTCCTCCTGCCTCCTAAGCACTGTGGACTCCTCCTGCCTCCTATGCACTGTGGACTCCTGCCTCCTGTCATCTCACCTCGACTGAGCAGGGATATTCCGTGCAGGCTGATTGTGCTGCTTTTCTCCAGAAGCCATTAATGTCAGCTCTGCTAATCATTTTCAACTCTTTATCCTCTCTGCCATTAACATTGTTATCAGGACGTCTTTTGGTGACTGCCTGACATTCTTGAGGTTGAATAGGGGACATTTGCCTGTGGTGTCGGAGTGGTTGTTTTAAGGCGTATGTGTCCTGGCCCCCTTAAGCACCACTTCCATGGTAAATTGAAAAGCTTTTAAACAGCTGTCACGTCCAAAGTTTCCTCAGTAAGCACTCAAAAGCGTTTATTTTTGTATTTCTTCATTTTTAAGCAGAGTATTACTGAATTAGACAAAGTGTGTGAGTATATAGGAAAATACAGATCATTAAATTACAAAAATGCACATTGACTACTAATCTATATTTTGTCTGATATTGCTATGAATCAGACTTGACAAGCATATCTCCTCTTCTTGATGTGTCTGCCTGTCTATGAAGAATTCTGTCGGCCTGAATGCCTCAGAAAATGATGTTGGTAGTATTTCATGGGGATTGAATTGGAGGAGCTGAGGCCACGGCACTTGCGGACATGTAAAAGATTGTCTGGTTATATGTTCCCCGGCAGATACTGACAGATATTATATCATAGTGGCATTTTCCAATAAACCCATTTATTATTTTTGATATTTGGCAATAACTTTGCATTTATTTGCAGCTTCTTGGGATCTCCTCATATTCACCATCTATGGATTCTTAGTCCAAATATTCTTTGGATATATTCTATATTATTTACGTTTATATTTGGAAAACTTTATTGTGGGCGTTTCGTTTGCAAAGAGGATTGCGGACCATCCATAAGAAATGGCAGAGAGCACCGTTTAGAAATAAGCCCACTTCAATGGAAGGATTTGTAGAGCCCACTCAGAGGTGGGAAGAGGGAGCCTTTTCCTTTCAAAGCTTCCTTCAGCCCATCTATAAGGCTGTGGTCTACGGTATAGTGACTGGCTTTACCCACTCAGCATGTTTTCTGCAGCCCACGACTAACACATTCTCCCTCAGCTCTGAATAGTGCCCATGTATGTGTGTTTTGTGTGTGTGTCTCGCAGGTTGGGGGTCAATTATGAATTGCGATGGGAAGTGCTTTGCCAATCCCATTCAATTGGAAAATTCATTTTCATTGAATGTTGAAAGCACAATAGATTTAAGTGTACTTTTTCATGTTTCGTGGGTCAATTTAATTGTTCCGAGTTTAATTTAATACTTCTGCTTCCTGTAGATTGTTACCATTTCACCCTTTCATTAACCCCGCCCCTTAGCTATTGTTTGATCCTTAGTTAACAGCCTTCTACGAAGTTCCAAAACAAAGTTGAGTTGGTCTCTGTAGCTTAAACCGTTCAAGAGATACAGTTCTGCGGTAAATCAACACCGTGCAAATTAGGTTAATTAAATCTTTAAAAAATATTAAATAAAATGTCAAGTTTGTATAGCCTTACGCATTTGAAGTTGATTGATTTGCCAAGAACAACAAGGGCTTCATAAAACTCTGGCTGTTGCTGTTTTAGCCCTGGATGCTTTTGGTTAGCCTCAAATGTTGGGATGGTGTCGATAAACGTTCACAGCGAGGTCCAGCAAACACCTTGATTCAGCGTTGTGCACTAACTTTCAATTGTGCAGGTTAGCACGGAAAATACATAAATATTTTATCACACCACCTGTTCCTGTCTCAGGATTTCATTCCCAATTTCACCAGGAAACTGGTGAAGCAACAGCTACTCCTTTACCCTTTGACCACAAAAAACTAAAACATGACATCTAACAAATTAATGTTAGTGTCTGTCCATGTATATTTGAATGATTGTGTGTGATTTTTCAAGTATTCCTGTTTTGCCATCACAATCAGGTTAATTTAAGGTATTTTACTGTTTTCGTTATTGTTGGTTATGGGCCTCTAAGGTCTATGTTAGTTCTTTTAATTATTAGTGTTCCAGCTCAAACCAAAATTTCTATTTAAAATCAGTGGTGATAAAATGGACATGGTCATATCATTGAAAATTGAGAAATATACATGTAGCTCTAATGTTGCATGTGTTCCATTTCATCTTCACATCAGTGATTCGGCTGTCTATATTTGTATCTTTTATCTGATTTTCAGAGAGGGGAACTATCTGATTCTCCACTTCCTCATCTAGCGGAGATTCAGAACCACAAAGTGTGTTGCGGTTTATTAACGTCAATCTTGACACACCATTAGTTCTAAGTTTGTGAAGGTTACTTTCTTTCTGTAACATGTTATGAACATTTAACAAGCCCTTTATTTGCGTGTATAGTTTCAGTATAAAAGTTTCAGTATAAATATGCTTATACTGCAGAATGTTGGTATGCTTAAACTGACACAATGTTCTCACCCTTTTTGAATAACTTTAGTTTAAATATTTTTTGGGGGCTATTCATCAAATATTGTGTTACTAACTACTTCGAGTTAATAATTTCACTGTCTCAAAATGTTGATATTTAATGCTGAATCATCAGCAAAAAGTAGAAATTGTGTAAGTGAACTGCAACCCTTCAACTATCTCCTTTCAATCAATTTTAACCGTCTCAGTTAAACATATCAAATGTACATGGTCAAACACTTTTGTTTGTATTTCCCTGCCAAGTTGATTGTTTCATAACAGGCTTTGTTTTGACTTAGACGTGCCCTATGTTTCTATTCAGTTTATGGAGCCTGTGCTAATATAAGGTTTGCATTTGTTATGAGGGGCACATTATAATTTAAAATCCTTGCAACAGATCAATGTGGATTTAAAGCTGACAAATATGGGCGAAGCAGTGCTGTGGCTGTCTTGTCCCATCTTCGAAGGGCTGACCCCTAAATGGCAAATCTATACATGGGTGTGTCAATCCCCCTGACACATCTAGAGGGAGCACCCAGGAAAGTGAGGCAGCATTCATTATTAGACGTTGAGCCCTGGGTGACAGTTAATCTTTGTCATTTTGGCTCCTGGAGACATTTGGGTCTGCCACCCGAATTGGACTCAGATCACAGCTCTTGACCCTTAGCTGACGATACCAATCTAGCTCATGCCACTTGTCTGTGACGGATGGTAGTTTGTCTTCTGGGGGGCGTGTCCTTCTGGGTCTGCAGGCCAGGGAGTGTTGCGTCGTGTCCTGGTCCGCGCGTGTTGGCGAATGCGTTCGGCTCCGGGTGTATCTGCGCCCCGGTTGGAGAGTAGTTTCTCCTCATTTTGGAAACGATCAGTTGAGCAGCTTCAGGAGGCTGTTGATTTGTTCCTGTTGGAAAACATTACCGACGCATGGCGTGTGAATATTTCTGCTAAGACTTCACACTTCATTGAACTCATTTTTCATGTGTTCCTCCTACAGATGGGCAATCTGCAGCCCTACTAGTGTAATCATGTGTGGGTAAAGAGCATCAGATGCCTTGAAAGCTGAAAGTTTGCACGTTTGTCTTCACTGACCCGGACTTTTGTGTAGGGCTTGTTTTTTGATCATTCTTTTCATAATCATTTAAAGCCTGTGTTAGTTGTATGGTAGAGGACATTATTCGGTTGTTCCCCACAACACAGAGGACCCAGCAGGGCAGGGGCCATCCTAAACTAGGTGTAAGAGAACTGATTGAGTCACACACAGAGACCAGGCGACACCGCACCGCGTAGAGACAGCAAGAATTAGACTCCCGGAGAGAACATTCTGACAGAATTGGGGCACCAACTGCATTATGCCCTTTCAGTGCCCTTTGGAGTGTGCCGTTAACGGCAATGGCACAAACAAATAAATACGGTATATGCTTGTTATTTTGAATGGGCATTATGTGTGAATACATGTATTTATAGTTTGACGCAGAGAATGCAGACACTCCCTTGCATCGTCAGCTTCCCAATGGTGTGCAGGTTCTCATTTACAGGTTTTGGGGGAAAAAAGAGAAGATTCCTGCAGCTTATACTTAAACCTTTGAATCTGTAAATACCATATTGCTGTTGTATTTTCCTTTCATCTGTATTCCCACCATACGCCGAGTATAATTATTCCTTTATCCTTCAAGACGGTGAAAAGGACTCCTTCCAGATCACAATAATACTTTTTTATTTGTATTCTTGATTTACCCCTGGGTTCCTTTTGTCATAGACAGGAGTACAACACCCAGTAGACCGACCATATGAGAAACTCTTGACTCCTTTATAGTATAAAGATTAATGAGGCACAGGGTGTCAGTGTCAGTTTTGGGCCCCAATCTCCTGCAGAGGAGGATGGTGTGTTCGCAGTGAGGGACCCCGCGGAGCTGTTTCTGCCAATGTGAATACATGAGCGTCATGATCTGGAGACCGAGGAGCTGTGTGAAAGAAGGGTGGGTGTGTGTGCATTGTCTGTGCCATGTGTGGGGTGTGTTCGGGTGGCACCTTTAGCTTTGTCTGCGCCAGTGAAACAAGGGAGGAAGGAAGGGAAAAGAGACATGTTGAGAAGAGAAGAAGACATGTTGACTGTAAAGTTCAAACCCACAGCTGCAGTTTCACCTCGCCGGGGAGAAACCCACCCACTGCTCCATCTGGAAAACCAGCGCTCAGCTCGATGCTCGCTATGTGCCGCTGCATGCTGCGGTCTCCACGACAACGCCCTGGGAGTGGCACAGCAGGCTGGTCATGATGCTGCGTGTAGAGGGGGAGGATGACACACGCACTCCATCGTCTGCGGAGATATCACAGCCCTCACAGTAGATATATAACCTTGGGTGCTGTTGGTATTAAAGAAAAATTAGACCAAGTTCAGATTCACGAAGCAGTTTGTGTAGGAATAATGTGTTTGTTTTTAAAGCACCGTCAGCACAGGGGGGATAATGTATTTTGCTTGGTCGCTGATGAAAAGATAGATTGAGAAATATATTTTTTTTTATTAACCGATTTGTTGGACTAATGTATTCAGGAGAGGCTGAACATGATGTCCTGGTAAATATCACAAGGCTTAGAAGTAAGAGCAAAGAAGCCTAATGATACTGTGATCATCAGGGTACACACAGCATAGTTTATTGATTAAAGCTGACATTTCAACTACTTTTACTGTATATCCTCCAATTTGTATTCTCTAATATTTGATAAAACACTTTCTTATTAAAGTGAAATGTTGTAAACCGAAGCAAGCTGTCAGTCTGCGAGTGTTGCTAGTAAGATGTGTTGAGTTAATGCCATGTTCAAGAGAAAGAAAACTTTTTTTTCTCCAACAAACCAACCGGAAGATAATTGACGACCCCTTGACACAGAAGAGAACAGCATTAGTTCCAAACTGAACATCTACTTCAAAACAGCTAAACGTTGTCAATGCCTCATGGCTGAAAGTGTACCAGTGCATAACATTTGTTTTATAACAGCAAAACTATTTCCTTTTATGACAAAATATGCAACTGTAGCTTGTCAGTTGTGGAAGTTGTAGTTTCCTATCCTTGCTTCTGACACTTTCTGCAGTAAACGTTGTGTTGTTTAAACTGTACCATTGGATTTGTCTGATTTATCTGCATTTGTCGATAGCAACCGTTAGCCTGTGTGATTAACAGGGAGCTGAGGGACAAGGGGATGTTTAAAAGAGTCCAGAGTTCTAACTAACACGTCTCCAGTGTCTAAATGCTTTGGGATGCAAACAATTATCAGCCATTTATGAAACACTATCACGAACATGTACATGTGTTGTATGTTGCTTCATGATGCTCACAAGTCCCACAAAATTAGATGCTAATGGGTTCTATAATAGATATTCAGGAAACTCAGGACATTTTGCCAATAAATCTGTAATAATCTCACATTGTTGTTGTCACAAAAAGTCACTGAGTAGAAGTGTATTAATTACAATTACAATGTAATTCTTACAAAGGATGTTTTTGCTTAATGTAGGCAACTGTTTACGTGTAATTGATAATGAAACGTTTTGGAACAGTTCGTTGTAAGGCTAAATATGATGTTTGGACATGTAGATGAATGGAAGTAGTGAGAATTATTAACATTTATTCTACCATTATTCTACAATTATTCCAGCTTTGCCCTGATGGAAATGAATTATATGTCCACAATTGTCAACAGTGTATTACCAAATCAGTCAGGATTTTTTTTTTAGCATACCTGGATATTGCTGTTTGACTTCTTCTACTGTGGAGTTCAGTGTCAGTCTCTAAAGTCACCCCTGAGTCTGCTGACAGGCGAATACAGTGTGGACACCGTACAGGGGAATTAAGGACAAGTGATAGATCCTGCATGCCAGGAACTACTGTATGTCATGGCCAGTTTGTCTGCAAGTACATTTGAAGGAGTATAAATGTATTGTCACAAATGTTGACTAGCTGTACTAGCTGTAAACTATAGCTTTTGAAGGTTTTTAATGTTGTTTGTGAAGGCTTTTTAAGGTATTACTTAAAATGATGTATGCGAATGTAACAAAACTAGGGTTGAGCGCGTTCCAGCTAGCACCCGTTAAAACCTGCAACGGTCAGTGTGACGAGTTGCATTGCGGTCATGTTGAGGTGCATTCCCCAATTAGGTCATTTGTTTTGACATTGAGTTTTTAGTTGTCCATGTTTTTCAGTTGTCAATGTTTGCTCTGTACTTATGAATATAAATTGAATGTATATAACATATATTTTGTTGTTGTGAAGAGACTATTTAAAATCACAGAGGCCCACAGGTGACAAAGAAAAAAAGGCAATTCATCCCCTCAAAATGTGTAGTTGTGATACCATTTTTACCCTGACCAGTATCCCTCTGAGCCAGTATTTTGTTTCTCTCCTTATTTGTGGCCTCAAAAAATGTTGTGGAACAAAATACAGGACCATGGCTAGAAGGGATATAGCTGATGTCAAAATGGCATCACTAGTGAGGGTTTATAGCATGTCTATCTATGTATTGGAACTTGAGAGTGTTCAGAATCATTCAGTTTTGTTTGCTTTTCCCTTGCAACATGTAGACGTTAACATTGATCTTTCAGTAAAAAATACAATAATGTAAAGTATTTACCAGTCAACCTGATATTGGCTTCACTTCGGTCACAAGCACACTAACGTTAATAACTTCCCTCACACATATAGCAGTATTCCCGCAAGCAAAAAGGAAGGACACTTCAATCCCTGGCTTTTGGGGCTCTAGCAATGGATGTTTTGGGTCAGTGTGAGTGTTTTGCCAGCTGACATTACCCAGCTGGAATGGGGTGCACTTCTATTAAACTGTGCAAGGTTGTTTGACATATCAGCAGAGCAAGTCACCTCTGGGGCTCTGTAGACAAGGTTTCTGGGACAGTCATTCCCAAATAGCTCATTTTATGTGTAGATTTGTTTTATGGCGATTGCCTAATTTATGAAGGTCAGCACGATACTGTTACCGTTTTGTAATAAAATTGGCAGTTTAAAAGCCACTTAACAGCTTTCTCCTTCATTTAAACTTACATCGTCAGAAAGGTTGCTTGAATTGGTTGACAAGATGTGTGAGAATGTCATATTGTATATTCACTATGGATGGATTTGAGGTGAAAAATCTTAACTACAACATAACAACATTACATTATAACCACTCATAGATGAAGCGAATAACGTTGATCCCCTCCTAACAAGGGCACATCTCAAGGTCTGGGTAGATTCGATTGTATGGGAACGATCAGTTCTCATAGTGAACCTGTTGGATGCAGCAGAAATGGGCAGGAGTAAAGACCTGAGTGACTTGGACGAGGGCCAACACGCTGTGGCCAGAAGACTGGGTCAGAGCATCTCTGAAACGGCCAGGCTTGTGGGGTGCTCCCGGTCAGCGGAAGAGGGGCCCAAGGCTCATCCATTAGCCTACAATGGCCATGCGAGCGTCGGAACTGGACATTGGAGCACTGGAAGAAGGTCATCTGGTCCAATGCATTTATTCTTACAAAATGTGGACAAGCATTCTGGTGGACATCAATTTGAGATGTGCCTGATGGCAGTGACCTGTTTCAGCACAAGTGCCAAGTGGTTGTACTGCTTATCACACTGCATGCTCAACTTTGCGCACCATCTTTAAAAAAAATAGGAGATTCAATTGTTTTTTTTAAACGTTTAAGTGCATGTTAAGTTAAGGTTAGGGTTTGTATACAGGTTGAGGAGTAGAGCTCTTGTGGGAGAGAAACCTGCTTAGAAAAAACTTCTATAAAAATATGTATTTTAGCGGTACGATAATAATATTGTGAAACCATTTCATGAAACGCCAATGGGTTACCAACAGGAACTGGACAAAATCTTACTTGGGACCATGACAAAACTTCCTGAGGAATTAACTTCCGGGAACCATTTTAGTATGTTTTGGGTACATCTAAACTAACCATTTCATTTACTGTAAATATATCAAGTAGGGCAGGCATTTGGCAGTAGTAAATATGTCATTCAAAAATTTGGCATAATGAGTATTTTATGCAGCTTTGTTGACGATATGACACCTCTCACTGTGGCCAAGCTCAACTAATGAATCCGCTCAATGTAATTTGGTCTCTTGCTCTCCCACCGTGCTCTCCAGCAGGTCGCCTTCGCTGACGGGCCAGAGAGGTCGACAAGCTCAATAACCCTTTCTTTATTTACTCACCTCATTAACACACACACTATGTTACAATCATTCACTGTATGCTGGTCCAACACATACATAATAATACACTTTCCTACTTGAGCCTTTCAGTGAACTTTTCTCACTATGTGCCAACCGTTTCCGTCTTTGGTAAAGTAATGTCCTTGATAGAATTTTAGATACAACAAGACATGCAATGGAGTGATTTTAGTCCCGCTTTATCTAGAAACATGTCGTATTTGTGATGTGTCGTGTACTTTATTTAAGTTCAGAAATAACTGTTTGCTATCTTATGGCTCTTTGTAGAAAAGAAAACACTTAGCACTTCTCTTCTCCAATCCCTTCTAGACTGATTAGAGATGCCTTGAATAATGTATGGGAAGTATTCCCCCAATTCACAGATCAGTAGCCTTTCTGTTGACCACAGATAAATCAAGGCTGTATTATCACTCCTACTCAAGTTAAGCAGGCGATAAGTAAGGTGCCACTAAGACCATGATAAATACAGCCCGACTCATCTTTCTCACCTGAGATGCTCGGAGGTAGTGAGGATGTTCTGATCTACTGAGTCCTATCTTGACATTTAGATTATATATTTCTCTTTGTTCAATGCTGGTTAAGGTTGCTAATAGCTGTGTTCCCAAATGTGCTTATTTCAGACGTATGCATCATGTTGAGTGTTGGGGTTGTTACTGAAAACCTCAAATACAAATAAGACTTATTATAAGCCTAATGTGCTGCCTTTTTGCGGATAAGGGTAACTTAAGAAGAATTAAGGTCTGGTTTCTCTGGCGCAGGATAAGCCCTTTCCTGGACGAAACAATCAAGATTAATGGAAATCTCCAATGACCTAGATTGTTTAACCAGGACTAGAATTAATCTGGGTCCACAGACTGTATCAAGATTATCCAAACAGAAATGCAGAGTTTTGCAGCCACTACTTTGGGCTGGTGTACACGTAGGCACAGAGCAGAATGAAATAAAGAATACTATTGTATCCCCTGTGATTGCATTGCACTCCAATAACCCTTTGATTCCCAGACTAGTTTTATGAGGGCTTCATATGCACTCCAAACCAAGTTGATGTTAGACCCAAGTGATGCACTATGCTGACTTGCAAGGTCGGATATGAAAACATTTTTAAGGCTAAAGACTTTTGGGGGTAGTGGACAATAACAAAATCATTATTATTTTTATTGTACCCAGCATTTATCAATATATAATTGAATGTATTAACTATTCAGGCACAGGGTCCAATATGTTCTATATATATATATATATATATACATATATATATTACCAAGCTTATCAGAAATTAAATATATTTGGGCAGGAAGGTCAACTATAATATTATTGTCCAAACGTGTTACCTATTAATTTATTAATGGCATGTCTTAGGCTTAAGTTTAAGGTTGCCTATTCTGTCAACAACATCAATCACCATCACACACTGAATTTTGGTAAAATAAAAAATAACTGCTCCGTAATTCAAATTTGCTCAGTTTAATTCTCATGACACTCCCATCGTATTGTATGCCTGTTTAAGCAATGTTCTTCTCTGGATCCCAGCGTCACCAAAGTTAAACTGTGTTGATTTGGCTTGCAAACTCTGTTAGAGAAGTCAACAGAAATGGCCGTGATCCCTGATTGAACTTTGTCCAGTTGTGATATTGGAGAAGATAGAAATCCTCCAATGCTTTGCGTTTGCATCTTCAGGCCAGTTGGCATTAGAGAGTGGGAGTGATAGTTATCTTGCTGTCGTTCTTCATAATCAAGGGGCAAGTTCACATTTTACATGGCCAATTGGTATCTCAGTTTCAGCTGTCATAAATACAACATTTACACATGGCAGACTTTCTCACTTCATTTACAATTACAAGTTCGACTTTCGAGAAGTTTACATCCTCCATTTTTTGTTATGTAATTAGATAGCAAGCAAGTATGAACAGCCCGTGCATGCATACATTACACACACACATGGTTTTAGGTAAGGCAAAATAGTGTAAGCCAGTCACTTGATGTGGGCAGCAACAGCAGTGGTAGAATAAGGCAGTAGTCATCTCGTTCCCTGACACATTCACCCTAGTGCAGTGCGGGCATTGAGCAATACACTTAGGGCTGGGTAAGAAAAAGACAAAAAAACAAAAACATCAGTAATTGCAATACTCTACTATTACTAAAATTGTAAGAGTACTCCGTTATATTACTTGTTTTCACAAAAAGTAATATTACTTCTGTGACTTGTGACTGCACCTGTGACCAACTCAAACGATTAACTGATTTGTTTATGACAAACTGTTGACTAAATGAGACAATCTATGTAAAAACAATAGATTTGAGTCAAGAAACAACTTTCTAATGGAACCTCTCATCAACATTGATTTGTAGATAATCGACATCTCCCACATCATGTCCCCAGTTGGAATAGTGCGATGAGATCATTTTGAAAGCAGAGACTGTTTTAACAAGCAAAACTGTCGATGCACTTCGAAGACAAGATGTATATTAGTGCCATCTAATGAACTGAAACATCACTTATGCCCAGTTAGTCCCATTTATCTTATCCTTAGAAAACATCCATTGTGTTTGAGGCCTCCAGTTAGTGCAGGCATTTGTTAGCTGCTGAGTCCCTAAAGACATGAGTACCTGTGGTGAAGTCGGTAGAAGAGGTTTGCTGAATGCGTGCAACGCTTAAATCCTCTCCCGTCCGCACCGTTGGAGGTTTGACGTGATTAATAATGTCATGGACAGTTTTAATGAAACTCTATTTTTAAACCCCTGATGAAAGCAATACCTTTCTCCTCCACACAAATAGATTGAAAGCATCTGCTTTGTGTGGATTAAAGAGGATGAGGAGAGACTTCTTACATGACAAAAACAACCTGAGTAATGCAGTACTTCTCAGTGTGTACTGTATTGTGATATGTTTTCACCCTCCTTGGAGTTTTTCACCACAGGTTTACACTGGGATTCAAAATATGCCATTAACATAGAAGTGTCATTGTAGAATTGGCTAGCCCAAGATGTAAGCAATTTCTGTAGCTCTCCAACAGTGGGATTCTTCTTAACCTTACACGTACACTTTATAAATCAAAACCATATTATATGTCTTGATATGCCATCACTTTTCCAGGTTTACATGCTTGGGAGCTCTATTGGAGCAGTTAGCATTGTGTTATACTGTTGTCTTCTAGCTCACTTATATCTTACGCCCTGGAATGCTCATGTTGAAAGTCTTTCTGGTATAAACCCTTGCAGCATATTGTTTATTGCCACTCATTTCTTTCAGCAACTATATCAATGAGGGGGGAATTGGTACTCCCTAGTAATTAATGTCATGCTGTCAATGTTTTCTCCAGTAAGCAGCCAGACACACAGCCATCAACATGTGGGATCCCTGCTACAGACTCTAACAGATCTGCCATGCTTGTGCACACCTGCTTGTGTATGTCAGCGTGGCGGGTTGACAGCTGTTAAGGAACCAGGAAGGGGTATATTTCCAGGCCTCTTCTGTAGGTTACTCGTCACCCACCGTGGTTATGCTAAGCAGTAGTTATGGTGCAGTGTGATGCCAGGCTGTTTGGTTAAACTGGCATGCACGGGTTGCTGTGCAGCTGTCCAGTCATGTGTGTGCTTACATGCCCTGCTTACCTGGGGAGCTGAAACAACCACACCACTTTACTAAGCCGTTTCATCACACCCGTCGGCGGGGGGAAGAGAGAGCATGTTTTACTGTATGCAGTTTGACGTTAAATACAGGACCCACAACTACAGCTAGTTTCTGGCTAACAGACATGAGACATGACTGTGGGCATTATTTGTCTCCAAGTCAAGCATTGCCCAGTGGGGTTAACACAGTTGGACAGCTGGGTGAGTGTAGCGTGTTGCCAGGTCTTGGGTCTCATTCCTGCAGGACAAACTGGTTACTGAAATAGTTGAAAATGGTTGAAATGGTTACTGAATGGAAATAACTTTAACAATCGGTCAGAAGACTGTTAAAGTCTGATTATATATACCTGGCACGTTTGTTATTGATTGCTATACATTTGTCAGATAGATTAACCATGTTGTTTCATCTCAGATAGTATTAATTTCATATACAATTGGTCATTGCAGCAATGAATTGTAGATTGAGGTATACCAGCAGAAAGAAGATATGTAAATAAATCACATTTGGTTAATGAGGGGGCATGCTTTGAATATATTAATACTCTAAATATCTACAGCATATTGAATGTAAGATCCAAGATTTCTTCCTACCACTTCAGTCCCTGTCATTGCCTGGCTGCTTCAATAGAGTCATCTGGGTCTTGAGGGTACAGGGCAGGAGTGTCCTTGGAGAGCATTTCTTTGGCCACTGGAGATGCTCATAATGAGGAGACTTCCTCAATGACAGGATGGGTCAGCGGTTTGGATTAGCATATTAATGAGTAGGCCACAGAGGTGTGCAGCAAGATGACCTAGCAAGTTACACTGCTGAGTATATAAATGATTAATTACCCTGAATACATTAGGATCATTCATTTGCTTGTTAAGATGAGGAACTTGTCAGAATGCATATTGATAATATGCCTGTGTGTATAGATGACACTACACCAGCTGTCACTGGTCCTCTAGCCAACCACTAGTATCAAGACTGATGGTAATTAAGTGGGAATTAATTTGTTTTCCTGAGGTAAAGTTTAAAGAACAAAGTTCTGGATTTTAATCTTAAAGCACATGGTATAGCCATGGGAACTCATCTTCAGTTTGATTGAGTTTGATTGTGAGATCCATTACTGAGAAGACCATTATACTACAATTGGCAATGTCTTCATGGAGACAAAGGACAAAGGATGAAGAGCATAATATATTATGTAAACACATTGACCATGAAACGGCAATATCCAGTTAAAAGGCGCGCTGTGGGATTTTAAGCACATAGAATGTGTGACAGATTGCACTTGTAAAACATGAAAATTGCAATGTAAATCAATTTTTAGATATAAATAATGGGCGACACAATCGGATGGAAATGGAGAGCAACAGATTTACAATTAATGATGAAAAATACACAAAAACATGACAATGCATTTTTTTACTTTCTGAAGAGGTAAACAATAAACTGGACCATGCATAAGCTGGCAACCAATATCCATTTAATCATCATGTGTTTTAGACAGGACTTGAGGTTTCTGTCTTTCTGAGAAAATGATTAGTTTACCTATCCTGAAATTAGGTTGTTATGGTAAACCCATAAGTACTGTGCATTCCTCCATTTAACAGATATAGTAGTATTAATGTAAGTGTTAACAAACCACTGTCCAGGCTGGATGGGGATTCTGCCATTTAACACCAAACACAATCCATGTTCAGTAGTTAAAGGTACACACGGTTACAAACTGGGGCAGGGGTGGGCAAACTACGGCCCGAGGGCCAAATGTGGCCCGCGAGGCTGTCCCATCCGGCCCAAGGAATGTAATAATTTTTTTG
>JACXGK010001741.1:14227-64158 GCA_016801125.1 Novumbra hubbsi
TTATACATCTGAGTCAGAATTGTAACTATTTACACCTTATATGGGATCTACTGTACATATGTAATGTATGTTTTAACTTTTGCCCTTTTCTGGCCTCCAAATCAATTATGATTAACAAATTACAAAAACAAATGTGGCCCTCCATTTCATTTCAAAATCCTGATGTGGCCCCCGAGCCAAAATATTTGCCCACCCCTGAACTGGGGTATACTTCATCCAGTCAAATCACGTTGCTTTTCACACATATACTTCCCCCTAGACACTTTCCCTAAATGTTAATCCATGTTAAGGATTCAGATGCTTGTTGTAAAACATATGAGTAGAAACACTTTAATACATTGGTTATCCATGAAATTCAAAATGGGTTTAATGACATGGAGCACGTATCAGAGAAAGCACACCATGAATGGGGACTTTTTTGTCTCAACAGCGCCTCTTTTACAGTTGGTGGCCAAAAATCCTGCAGTGCAACTTTAGGCCCATTTGTTTCAGGTGAACTCAGTCATGCTAATTTAATATCAAACCCGCCAAGCCAAATCTTGTTTAATGCTAATATGACACATTCCCAATTTATTAAATTTTTTCATCTTTTATAATAAGAGGTAACAGGTTTCTCAATGTCATGATTAATGTTATGTGTTACATGTTCTAGACTGAATCGACAATGCAAAGAAGTGTTTTAGTGGGGGTAAAGTACCTCTTAATATGCACAACTCGAGATAACTTTTAATTTATTTTTAACACTACACAACTAAACATTTCCAAAATGAATGAATGTGCTTGCTGTTTAAACTGAAGAGGTCCTTTTATTTAAACAGGAAAGAAAAAGTAAGATCTGACTAGGATTTTTTAAAAGATCTGTGTTTTTACAATAGTACAGCATTAGTACTGTATATCATTTTGATGTGTCATGCTTAAATAGTATGAAATCTGATTTATATATATATAATACGCTACTAAGCATTGTGTTAGTACAGGATAATAGACTCACAGTAAAAATAGACAGGACATCTGCCAAAGTATTGAGGTTATATTGTGCATCAGTGTAACAAGAGAGCACTCTGTTCACTAGGGGCACGGCAGTAGAAGCAGCCAAATCATCTCATTAACTCAGCAATGTTTCATAGACCTATGAAATTGCTCTGGAGCTAATCAAATGGGAGAAATCAACAACAACAACAACAATGCTTTTCTAAAATTGAAAGTGTGTGTTTTTCTTAAATTTAATCTCGTAGCAATGATGTCAACAGTAAATTTGCTGTTATGTTTTTTTGCTGACTCTTGTTTAATTAGGCTATTCTGCCTATCCTGATGTGTACACAAATCATCTAATAAATAACCTGGAATGGACAGCTATGTTAGCATTAATCAGAGATACTATTCAGGGGGGAAATTAAGGAAGATTTGTAGTGTTGGCCGGAATGCTGGCAAATAGTTCCTGTTTCAGAAAATATTTTAGGTTTGGTCCAATTCTTGACAGGTTTCTGTCAAGGCCTGTGGGCTATTGTATGATGATGAGGAGATGCAGTTGATCCAGCAAAGAAAGTTTCTTTGATTACTCTATTTGGCCAAAACGGGATTAGGTTAAGGGAGTTGTTAATTGGGACAGTGATTTAAGCCTGCGTGCAGATGATAAGCATTGCTTCCAATAGATTCCATAGCCAGAACGTAAACATTTTCTATATTCTAAAAACAATGAATAAAACCCGAAATTAGAAAAAAGTAGTTTGGCCTTTGCATTGTGTTAATTGGAATTGGTAACAACATTCTCCCGAGAAGTACAAGAGGAAATGCCAAACTTTTGCATGATCATTTTAATTCCACAAAATCGTTATTATGGAGCAGCTAATGGCTTGCATTGGGATGAAACAACACACATCATTAAACATTCAGTCTCCGTTCTGTAGCGTTGACATGATTCTTCAGCTAATAATACCAATTGAATGTATTGTCAGTAATGAATAACAAAATAAAAAAGAATAGCTATCTATCTACTACCAGAGGGAACACAGTGCTACGAGCATGTCATCTGATACACTATTCAGAGACATACATTCACTCCATTCACAGAGGAAGCAAAACCCTAAAATACATCACATGATTATGCAATGTTTTCATGTCATTTTAGAGAGGACAATCCACCACATGTACCCGGCTGTCTGTCAGCATGGCTTATCAAAGAGTCACTTTTTAGCAGGGAAATCCTTCAAATAGCTGCTACACAGAGTCGGTTGGTCCCTACTCTCCTGCCCAGCCAGATCATTGATATTGGCCACATGACCAAACAAAGAAAGGGAGCAGTATGCCAGACTGTCAGTCAAATTCCTGTCTCTCCACTGTGTGCTTCAACTTCATCCTGGCTGTCAGCCAGTGGTTGAAATGGCTTTGCCAGTATGCCCCAGTCCATATGCAGTTACCACAATAGGGAAGCTGAGGTATTGAACCCTTTACTTTTTCAATGGCTAGAAGTTAAAGTCACAACATGTATGTTAGGGAGTTAGATAGAGCCTATGTAGAAGGACGTTTCTAATGTTGACAGACTACGGCCAATGAAAATGGAGACATATATCTCAGATGTTGTTGTGGCAGACGTCTGCGTTAACAGCAACTACATTCTAGCACTCTGGTACCCTATAAAACGGAATCCGTAATGTATTAACCACCTGAGTTAAGTGATTCTGTTTCACATTTCGTTAATAGTATCTGTTCACTCAAGGACTTATTGTGAGACATGGTCATGACTCGACCATATTCCCAACAGTGCAAAGTGTGTGTTCTTAAATGCCGATATTGTTGTGGGTGGCTGGAGGATGGTGCTTATCTTGAAATTGGCTGCCCTTTCAACTGGCCTATGGTGCAGGCTTTAGAGAAAAAAAGCCCCATAAATGCCAGGTTCTCATGTTACACTTGGAGACTTACAGATATGGGACCAGACTGGTAGCCCTGATGTTTCAGTCTCAGTAACATACACCAGCTGATAGTGGATGGCCTCCAGAGTTCAAGACCTGTCTATGGCGGCTGTTATGGTCATGCTGGCAGTGTGGTGAAGACAGGGTTTTCTGTATCCTTAAGTTTGTGCATTGATAACCTTGAAATGTCGGATTCCTTTACAACGCGTTATGATTGGCAGATTCAGGGCAGCATGTAACGTGTTTGTTTGGGGCGGCCCTTATATGAAATACCTGAGGTTGTTTATCTCTCGTCGTGGTCCGGGCACAGTGGGTGGGATGGCAGACCAGATGACATGGCAGTGGGACGCCATCCTGCTTTTTTTGGAGCTGATTGAATTAGCAAGTCTGCACAACCGCTCTGAGAAGAGAGAAAGAAGAGCGGAGGAGGGAATGGGAGAGAGAGAACGAGGCAGATATAGCGGGAAAGACAGAGAGAGACCAGCGGGCCAAATGGGACTAGGCTCAGACTCATTTAAATAGGTCTTCCAGTCGTCTGTTGGAGTCTCGCCTCCCTGTGAACTGAGGCGGAAAATAAGACCTTCTAAATAATGGAACAAGCTCTCATTTAATGAAAGATTCAGGCTTCCACATACTTTCCCCACAGTAAAATAAATAAAACCCCCTGGATGTGGCTGCTACTGACACCATCATGGGGTTGAGGAAGGCGTCCTACAGTAGCTCAATGTTAGCGAAGACCCCTGCTGAGATTGTCTCCCCCTCCCATCTCATTCTCTATTGTTCTGTCTCACTCCCCATCTCCCTCCATCACCGCTGCTATTTGATTTGATCTTGTCTATTTCCTTACCTAGCTGGTATCTTGTGCTGGAGATGACAGGTTACTGAGGTTAGTTCTGAGAGCTCTACAGGGGTTAAGGCCGGGTCATTAAACCAACAACTCCACATCTCTCCAGCCCTTCATATCTGTGCTCAACTAGTATACATGTTCATATGTTTGGTTGATAGGCTTTGCTATTTTGTGACATTCTCTTGGTGTCATCGATCATGAAGTCAAATATGATAATCATCCAGGTCTAGTTGTTGCTTGAAGTGAAACTTCCGTAGTAACCAGCGTTCGGTCAAACCTGTGTCACTTTGGGATCCTTCCATCACTGGGACAACCATAGGCATTGACACTTATTTAATGACCTCTACACCCATCGGATAACCGCATGGTCTTCATCGTTGCACTGTTAAGGGTTTCATGTCTCCTTTGATGTTCTATGGCACTCTCTCTATTCCTCTACGGAGATCAGCAACTACTGAACCTGTACGTTACTTTGTTGAGCTGTACATTTCATTTTATTTGGACACTTTGTCTTAAGAAAATCACATTGGTACCAGCTTGAATGTATGCATTTGGGAACAAATGCTAGGAGTAACAACACAATGCATTGATTGACTTCCACACTTGTCCAGACTGTTTACAGGGTAAGGACAAATTCAATTTTGTAATCTGGGTAAACTATCCTTTCAATTTGGCAAAGCAAGCCAAAGGTCCTTAAAAAACTGTGGTTCTTAAATAAATTGGCCAGTCAATCATGATACTTGCCTTAGACTGATATTTCCCAATATTCCTGGTTCTTGTCATGAAGTGTGTTTATCAACTTGCCGTATGTGGAACAAAATTCATTCTGCTTATCTTTTGACTTCACCAGCAACATAGTCTGAACCATCCGCTGTCCACATTTGTGGACGGGGGAAATACGGTTTTCCCTTGTTGTTTTACACTTTTCCACATTGCAGAATATTACCGAACACATCAAAACTATGCAGTAACACATATGTTAAACTAATTTAAATAAATGTGATGAATTAATGAATTACTTAAAAATCATGCAATGTGATTTTCTGGATTTTTGTTTTAGATTCCGTCCCTCACAGTTGAAGTGTACCTATGATAAAAATCACAGACCTCTACATGCTTTGTAAGTAGGAAAACCTGCAAAACCGGCAGTGTATCAAATACTTGTTCTCCCCACTGTAGGTAATGTGTCAATACAATTGATCAAGATCCTTGACTCAGAAGTGATATTCTTTCCCCTTGTGTTCCATTAAGCTTATTTTACTCATTATTAGGATGTGTTCAATAAAACTGAGGTCAATATGACTTTACACAGGAAAACAAGGAATGGTACAAGAGTGAAAATCCTCACAAAGTAAAATAAAAGCAATCAATGCAGCTACAAAAAAATTACAAGTTGACTTTGCACCTCTCAAACACAGGAAATAGATGGCTAAAATGAGCTTTGCAGGTGGGCGGAGCATGTGCATGGCAACATTAATCAAATTACTGTTAAATCCAACCAACTTATTTAAAAAAAGATCTCTATCTAGAGAGTTCCGCAGAGCCTCATCAGAGCTTCATCAGATATTCAGTAACCTCAGGGTGAATACTTACAGGGCTGCTTTAAATAAATTGATCAGCCGGAGTTCATTTCCAAATCCCTCTTGATTATTGAAAACTCTTTGATCATCTCTCATGTTGTGAACACTTCCACTTCTTTATCTATGTCTTCATGTTAGAAAAGTGAGGATTCCAAGAACGACTACAGTTATGCTATATTTTGCATTCAATCTCATGTTCACAGTCACACAAGTATAAAAAAAATACTCTATTAATTTACCAAGGGACTTGTTATGCCTTAATAAGAACTTCCCCCTAAAATGTGTTCAATGCGAATTAAATGGATCATTTAGTGATCCGTTGGGAGACAAAACACTGCGTATTTGCGTTCCAATAATGCTTGGTATATTTGGGCTCTAATTAACAAGGGGTGTGGTATATTTCCAATGGTTGATTGCTTGGTGGAACTGAAGGGATACCAAACTCCTGTGCACATAGGCCATAATGACACGCATCAACCTAAAGCATGAACGGACTACCCGCTTACATTGATGGCAGACAGACATTGTTTTTGCAGGTTGTGGCCACAGACAGTTGGCCTCTCCTCATCCATCCTGATTGATTTGTTTGTCCTTGTCACTACTAGTAGCATCAGGAGGTACCTTGCAGCCCATATAGGTTGCACAGGTAGTACAGCTTCTCCAGGATGGCGTATCCATACGTGCCATCGCAAGAATGTTTGCTCTGTCTCCCAGTACAGTCTTTAGAGCTTGGAGGAGATACCAGGAGATGGCCATTACACGAGGAGAGCTGGACAGAGCCGTAGAAGGGCATCAACCCAGCAGCAGGACCAATAGGTATTTTTTTTGCAAGAAGGAACAGGAAGAGCAGATCCCTACAAAATGACATCCAGTTGGCTACTGGTGACTCCATGACAGTGGCATAAGGGCCCGATGTCCTCTAGTGTGACCTGTTCTCAAAGCCCGGCCCTGTGCACCTAGATTGGCGCTCGGCAGAGAACACCAGAATTGGCAGGTCTGCCGTCGGCACCCCGTTCTCTTCCCAGATGACTGAGCATGTGACAGATGTGAAGAGTCTGGAGACGTCGTGGTGAACGTGATGCTGTTTGCATGACCAGTTTGGTAGTGGTTCAGTGATGGTCTGGGGGGCATATGCAACGGTACCCTGACTGCTGTTAGCATAGACCCATAGACGCTGGTGTAGTGGTACCAGGGATCCTCCTGGGCAGGGCAATGCCCAGCCTCATGTGGCCAGACTGTGTATAGGCAGTTCTGAGATGATGAGGCTTTGATGCCCTTGACTGGCCCTCATATTCCCAGACTTGAGTACAATTGACAATCTCTGGGACATTAGCGCAACAAGTAGCGCCACAGACCGTCCAGGAACTCACTGATGCCCTGATCCTGGTCTGGGAGGAGATCCCTCAGGACATCATCTGCCGTGTTATGATTGAGCATGCCCAGACCTTGTCGGGAGTTCATACAAGCACACGGGGGCCACACACAGTACTGAGTCACATTATGAGTTGCCGTGATGAAATTCTCGCAAGTTGGAAAAGTCTGTGATTTGAATCCATTCATCAATCTGTTGGGAATTTTGGTTTTCATTGACCATTGTTACGTCATTTTGTCCCCAGCTATTTACACAATGTACAGTAAAAATGTCTTTAATGTATTTTGTTCATAAAGACAAAGTCTGATTTAAATTTTTAAATGTGCAATATTTTGAGCAGTGTAAATATTGTATACGCTACATGGCCAAAAGTATGTGGACACTCAACCATCACACCTATATAAACTTGGACATTCCATTCCTAAACCATGGGCAAAAAAATGCAGTTGCAAAGGTGGGTTTTGCAGCTACAACGGCCTCTTCTCCTCTGGGAAGGCTTTCCACAAGATTTCAGAGTGTCTCTGTGGGATTTTGTGCCCATTCATCCAAAACAGCATTTGTGTGTTCAGGCAGTGATGTTGGACAAGAAGGCCTGGCTTGTCATCGTCTTTCCAATTCATCCCAAAGGTGTTCATTGGGGTTAATGTCAGATCCTCCACACCAACCTTGTCGAATCATGTCTTTATGGACCCAGATTTGCGCACAGGGGCGCAGTAGGAACCCCTCAATTGTCTATACTTGTCTTCATAACCCTTCACACCTCCTCCACCAAACTGTGCATTAGCACTACGCATTCCAGGGGAAACATATTGAGGGACACACAGACCTAGTGGCAAAGGTGGCATCCCATGGCCGTGCCACATTTAAAGTCAGTGGGCTCTTCAGTAAAACCCATTGTACGGCCAGTGTTTGTCCTTGGAAATAGCAATGGGTGTGGCAGAAACACCTGAACTCAATAATTAGTAGGCATGTCCATATACTGTTGGCCATATAGTGTATGCATGGCCCCATCAAAATAAAATGTGATAAACCATGCCTTGCAGCCAATAACCATTCAGATAACAATCCGCTTGGTTTATACTAATTAATACTCATTTATAAACCAGGTGGTTTGAATCCTGGTTGTTGATTGCTGACTGGCTGGTTTTTAGTGGTTTTATTGCTTTGGTTACTGTTTTATGAAAGCAATAAGGCATCTCAGGGGTTTGTGGCATCCCCTTGTGCCTTCTTGCTTTCTTATTACATGACATTTCAGTGAACTGAGCTAGCCTGAAGTATAGGGTGAGGTGTAACCAGATAGGATGATTGTGGCTATAACACCAGAGCCATATCATCCAATTCAGTGTCTAATCAGATGAACCAGGGCTCCAATGAATACTGTAGATAGGCCATAAATAGTGTGTTCTGTGTTTTATCCCGTTGTCTCATACTTTATCTGCTTTTCTGTTTGATGCAAACCAGGCAGGAGATTCCTACTGAGGTCCTACTGAGACAGAGAACAGAGAAAAGCCCCAGGAAGAGAGGAGACGAGAGTGGGCCGGGGGAGTGGGAGGGAGGGAGAGTGGGGACGGAGAAGGAAGAGAGAACGCAAGAGAGAGGCAGAGAGGCAGAGGAAAAGAAAAGGCTGGAATAAAGAATGAGGGACAAGAGAGGGAGAGAGAGAGAGAGAGAGAGAGAGAGAGAGAGAGAGAGAGAGAGAGAGAGAGAGAGAGAGAGAGAGAGAGAGCACCCTGGAAGTGCTTAACAGAGCCACCCACACTCTCATTGTGTGGGAAACATGGGGGCTCCAGAAAGAACACACCCCATGATGTCGGTGAATCCAATATACTTTCTTCATCAAGGACAGACAACAGGCCATTACATGTGGGAAATTACTTGAGATTACAGGCCATCTTTATGCCTAATATAATTTTTTTCCATATTATTATTACAGACTGAGTGAAAATTGACGGCTGATCTCTGCCAATTTTCCTTGTTGCCGGCTATTACATCTTAATCAATTTGCATGTAAAATGACTCGGGACCCAGCCCTCTCAGTCTCTCATCTATTACCTAAAGAGCCAGAGCACTGAGCCATGCCGTGCACTCACTCTCTATCCCATCACTCTCTCTGTGGTTTGCTGTTTCACTGATGTCTACAAGAGTCCATCAACGTGTTGGGAAATTGTCCACTGGCTTTTTAGACAATAAGGAAATGGCAAACAAGACAGGTCTCAAGCTAAGACAAGATGATCCTGTGCATAAAGAAAATGTATTTAACAAATTAAAGGGATAGACGTTTGTCGGTTCAACAAAATGTTAAATGAATTTCGAAACTGGATGTATTACTAGGGAGAATACACATATAGCACATTATCTCATGATGAAGAAGTCCTTCTATGAATACCAAAACCTGACTGAAATGTAAGTAGTCAATACAGCTTGGTGAGAACAGTGTTAATGTGGAGTTTCGGAAGCTTTCTGAGAATACTATGGCTAAAAGCTACATTGGGGCTTCAAGAATGTAGATCTGTGATTACTGTTTTGTTCAGTAAAAGCTGCTACATTCCCTGCGCTATACGCCTGCCTTCGTTAAGTGTTGAGTTGAAAAATATGCCTGTTTCTACTTTCTGCTGCTGACACTCGGCTTAGAGCCGTAGAAGCCTGTATGAAATCTGTTGATAAAATGGGGTATATAGAGATTATTTTTGTGATTGTAATCAATGTTTAAGTTATCACGCTTGTGATACATATGGAATCACAAGGGTTATCCTCTTTCAGCTATAATATAGCTGTTTGTCTTTTGTTATTTGGGACTAATTGTTTTATTTAATTGTATGTGCCTGTCAAATTTATTTCCAAAGAACTGTGGATTATTTCTGGATGCAGGTGAAATTATTTTAAATTTAAGTGTCCTCTTTCCTATGTAGCACATTTTACGCTAGCCGTTTTTCAACCAGTTCTGAAGTGTCCAGAACATCACTCTATCACCACAATGGGACATTTGATATACATTACACTTTTTTTCATTGGTTTTAACCAGTGGTTCATTTTCTATCAAAAATATTTTTAGCAGTTGATGTGAATTGTATTCCAACTGCTTTTCAACAAATGGCCACGCATTGTGTCATTAACCTCAAACACCAAGTAAAGCTCACAACACTTCAAAATAGGTAATCCTCCCTTTACATTTTTAATTCTTTTAATTGATTTTACTGTTTAAATGTCCAAACTGGATCTGCATGCTAAATATTTGATCAAAATCAATTAGATGCATTTACATTTCCTTGAATTACTGTTTCATGAGCAAATAGGGCAGATGGTATAACCAAAATATTACCCTTTCTTGTTGAGTGGAACTGATTTGAATCAAAGCATATGTCCTACCTAGTGGTGCACACTGTTGAGCTTAGGACCGCATAATCCTTTTTCAGGAAAGATTCAGCTTCAGATAATTATGCCAAATTCTCAAATGAACTGAGGAGGTGTATTTTAAGTCATTATAATAAAAATTGCAACCAGCTCTGTGTACTCCAGTTAAAATTTTTTCGAGAGTATTGCCCTCCGCTACAATTTTTTTAAATAAAAAATATTAGGAAGCATTTTATAGGCTTGCACTTTTAAGGAATCGTTGCAGATTCGCAGTTCAATAACTTATAGTATGAAAGTCAACTATTTAGTTCCACTCAAATATTTCCTCTGCAGTTGTACTGCTGTTGACAAGTAAAATATGTGCATCAGGTTTCTATTTGCTTTCCAAATAACAGGAAATGTGCCATCTGGAGAGACATTATATGGAAAGGAAAAGTGTCAGGCATAATTCATATGAGCATATTGTGGTGTGGGAAGAGAAGGGGAGAACTAAGTATATTCATCAAGCTCATGCCCATAAAAAAATGGTCCATTATAATTCAGTGACAGTACTTTCCTCTAAGAACAAAAATATGACATTCTAGTTTTCCTGTACTTCCTGCTTTGTATCTCTTTGGTAACCTATAGCTGATTGAAAATCACTGCCTTATAGAAATAATTGGTCACACTTTCGACAGATTATATCGAAGTATGATGAGTTGTGTTAATGAATCCCAGATGGTAAAACCATACGTGTGTAAGATGCAGGTTACATCACACATCAACCTTGTTTTGGATCAATAATCTTTTAACTGACATCTTTCTTTTAGCGATCAGCCTACTAGTCATTAGCTATATCTTCAGCATTGTAGATCCCTTAGACTTTTGGGCGAGCTCGCATACAGTACTGCTGCAAACTCTCTAAAACCAGGGCCTCTCACTGGGTCTATATCATGTGGAACATACACATGAGTGGTCCGTGTTACCAGCGCCAAAGAGCAGCCCGGCGTTTTACGGTGGCTGCTCGAAGCCCCATTAAAATAACACTCTGAGCTGAGCCATAACTCAGACTCCTCCAGCATCATGGAAGCTGTCCGTTCACTGCTTTGATTGGGCATTTCTGTCAAAGCCTGCAGTCACTGTGAGGGTAGAGCAGTTTAGAAGATACCGTCCAGAAAACCATGTCGATTCTATGACAGACTCCCTTCAAATAAAAACGTGTGCAACACCATTAATTTCACCACGCTGCCATGAAATGTTTGTCTTGTCTGCTGCAAAGGATTTCTCCACGCTTAGCAATCTGATTCCTCCTATATCACTATCCCGGGTAAATAACTGATGGGGTGTATACAACACATGCTGTGATATAGTCAACACACTGAGAAACAACAAGGCCAACGGCCATTGATGCAATCAACTCCAGGCTTCCCCTCTCAGCCAATTACATGTAATGGTATGTGGTTTAAAGATAGGCCTTTACACTGCTAGGTACCTAATCTGACAGGTATGGAGAAAGTTTCTTTTTACTTTCACACGTGTTACACTAAAAGATTACAATAACAGACAGGGGCCAGCACCCAATTTCCTGTTATCTAGGTTTTGACACAAGACGGAGTGATCTCTCTGCATCATTCCTGTGTCATAATGGTGGTTTACCATGTCCATGTCTTTATTTAATGGTTAGCATGATGAAGAACGACTGTAAACATAGTCAGCAAACCCAACATGTACTTGTGAGTGAACTGACCTATACATTTCTTATCATCATCCTGTTTTACGTCTCCGGCCACTTACCCCCCTACTGTCTTTTCATCTGTCTTTTTTATTCCCTTCTAAGCCTACGGTATCAGTGATGCGTGAGTGAGGGCACGGACACCTGCCATAGTGATCTACCTTTTGTCTAGAGAACACTGCAGTGGGTGTGGCCACAGAGCAGAGAGGTTTTGACACACTCATTCACTGGTGTCTAAGAAATCCTGGCATTACGCTGGCATGGTTTATACTGCCGACTTCACACCTTATATAGCTAGGGCCTCATATAAGGAAAAGAGAATTGAAATACAAGTCATAATGTGTCTAACACACAAAACATCCCCTGGACACAGGAAGAAGACAGCAAAAAGCCAACTAAGCAGCCTGCTGTATAATATTCTTAGTAGTCATTCATGGTTATACTCAAAATCACAATTTAGATTGTGAGAGAAAATGTTTTGTTGTGCTTCAAAAAATATATATTTTCTTTGTCACTACTAGTGGATATAGAGTAGATACTAGTTGATACAGGTAATTAAACGGCATGGATGGATTTACATTTACAAAATCACATATATTTCAAACCGTGTTATTTGAACATTTCCAATGAGTCATGCTCTCTTAATTTCTGTCACGGTGTTGTAGTGTGGCGGAACCATATGCAGACATACTTTCAAACAAAAGGTGTATTTAATCCCAAAACAAGACAAATACAAACTACACGGACTGTACACGTAAAATGAAAGGACTAACTAACATAAAAACGATATACAGAAACCATGTAGAGCATTCGCTTGAAAACGGAATCAAACAAAGGCCAAACCGTGAGCTGTTGAGATACATACACAAACAATAAACCAAACCTAACCTAAGTAGGCTCCCCAATCAGAGTCAACTGAATGCAGCTGCTCTGACTGGGGAGCCCACAGCGGCATAAAGAGGGCTAGAGGCCTCACAAATAGTCTTTCCCTGAAATGGCCAGGGGCTCGCAGCCAGGGCATGACAATTTCGAAGTGTTTAAAAATAGGATCGCTGTGGATATTACCCAGGCATTGAGGAGTGAATTAATTACACTCTGACTTTTAATTTGATATAAATGTCAAGCTCTGGGCTAAAAGAATCAGTCTTTAATAGTGTACTCTCAGTACATATAGAGATAAACAGGTTTCTGGCGTGTTTTCTGCTTGCTGCCCATCTGAGTTAGTTGGAGCAGGGTTAAAGGCTCACTCTGGCAGCCTTGTGTTTCTGTCCAAAGGCTGTGTATGCTTTTGATACCAGCTCATAACCATGGCAGAGGAAAACAGGAAGCATTCATGGCACTGACATAAAATTAGAGCCAGGGAAAGAGGAGAGAACAAGAGGGAGAGAGATATGAGAGAGGGAGAAAGAGGGGGAGGGGGGAAAAGAAAGAAGCATGATGAGCGAGTGAAAGACAAGGACAAAGTGGGACAGAGAGTGAAAGGAAAAGAGAGACGGAGTGGGAGAAGAGCGCATAGGAGGGAGGAGGTACCAACGAGGAGGAACAAACGGTGTAGGCATGGCAGTGCTTGCCTCAGATAGCTCTGAATAAAACGCTGTGTCAGTGATATGCCCGGAGAAAACTGTGATGTTGGAATCAGGCTTGCTTTAATCAATTAGGACTTGCAAAAACGTCTTCATTTCATATTTCGTGGAGGACTTTGATCACCACGGCATCACCACAGACTGATAATATATTATGCTCAATGTTTTCCATCCTCTCTCCAGCCACTGCTGTGTCCATTTTTGCTAGTTGGGAAAATATCATCATTACATACCTGTTTACATTTGAATAGGTATGACATTAGATGTATATATGTTGATAAGTCATGTACATTTATGCAAAAAAAAAAATAAGTAAGGACCGCTAATCAGTTTTCCATTAAAGGGGGTACACTAAATATAATTGATTTTGGTTTCTGGTAATTAACAAGTAGTTCCGCATGAGAGCAGACTAAACATTTTGAAAAAAAACGCACCAAAACGCATATTTGAGTTCATTACCTTTCCCCTACTGAAGAAATGAATAGCAATCAGTTTTCTCCTGCGTCTTATAAGATGTGACACTGTAATATGACACCTAATTATTCTACCCATTGCCAATGCTGGTGATCTGGGATTTTGAGAACGTCTACATAATGAGCTGCAATGTTCCACTTCCACAGCCGGTTGAATTGTCATGGACTTGGACCCTGCTGCTTTTAATGGAGTTAAGATATGGTAAAATATGTGTCTGGGGAACATTTACAAAGCTGTCCCATTACCCTAGCCCAAAATGCTGTCGGAAAATCTGTATCATTATTATAATTGCTTAGATTGGGTGTTAAGGTTATGACAATGTCACACTGCTCTTTGATGATATGCTAAGACAAGAAGAATATTTAGCAAAACAGGATTTTAAAATGTGTTTTTGCTTCTCTTTTAGGAGAGGCAGGATTTTTTAAAACACTTTGGGATTTTGACTATGCATTTGATTGATTGATGGTTTAACATCTGCCATCTCCCGCTAGCGTCTAAAAGGGCATTAGCAGAAACATTACATTTACAGCTCTAGATAGCCGTAGCAGGTAAGTATTTAACAACTATCTACAAGATTTCTGTTTTTATAGTATATCTGTGGTATAACGCTAACCGAGCGAACAAACAATTTGTGCACAGACAGAGCTTCATATGTTTAGACTAGGAAAACTATAATGAAATGTAATGTTTGTAACCAGGTCCAAAATATAATTTAAGGGGGCTGGTCGATTAAAAAATTTACCAGCCACAATATTTTATTTATTTTTACTATTGCAATTTGCTTTTAGTAGTATTTAGCATGTCATCTTGGTCTCATATGCGATTCTCAATCAATATTATTGTAGTGTGCAGTAATAAAGTTAGCAACATTAACTTAATTAAATTAAAATATTTATTCAACTGTTCCCACGCTAATGTGTATCACTATAGAATTAATACATTCAGTGGTAGGCCTTTTTTGTAATATAAAATAATATAAATAAATATTCTTAGCTGAAAAGTATAAAAAAATACTGTGGCCAACTATCTAACAAAACAATTAAACAAAATATCCAAACAAGGTGGATAATATGATCATATGATTTTTTTATCTTTGGTGCTGGGTACTGTTTTACATTAGGAAACACAACTTGTACTTTGTACAAGCACAACATGCAGCGCGGCAGATCCAAAAGATTGAAGCAAGCCAGCCGCTTTCTCTAGCGCACATATGATTTTTTTTCTTCCCGCCACTCTCCCTAATTTACTCGCCAAAGACAAAATGTATCCCCAATTGGCGACTGGCGAGTCAGTTAAACTTCAGAGATATCATTCTGTCCAGTTTGGAAGCAAAAGCGGTGCACTGGAAAGACAATGGTATTGCAGGTGGTGGCAATTGCTCTCTCCTTATCCTTCCAGGCGGATTCTTCTCTAGTTTTGAGCCGTTATTTGCAGCCCATTCAGTTTGCTGTGTCTCCCAGTACAGTCTCAAGAGCAGGGAGGGGATACCAGAAGACAACCTGTACCTGAGGAGTGCTGGACTCGGTGGTAGAAGGGCATCAACCTAGCAGCAGTAGCTGTATCGGCTCCTTTGTGCATGGAGGAAAAGGAGGAACACTGCCAGAGCCCTAAAAACCAAACTGTCAGAAACAGGCTCCATAAAGGTTGCATGAGGGCCCAATGTCCTCTTGTCAGACCTGTGATCACAGCCCAGCACAGTGCTGCTCAATTGGCATTTGGCAGAAGACACAAGAATTGGCAGGTCCGCTATTGGTGCCCCGTTCTCTTCACAGGTGAGAGCAGGTTCACACTGAGCACATGTGACAGACGTGAAAGTGTCAGGAGACATCATCCAGAATGGCTGGGTCAGTGATCCAGTGATCTCCTTCTGAGTCACATTATGAGGGTCCGTTCTGAAATTTGGAAAAGCCTGTGATTTCAATTGTGTAATTACATTGTCGTTGTGAGTTTGAATCTAGCCCTCAGTTGGTTGGACAGTCTAGATTGCATTGACCATAGTTACGTCATGTTTTCAATTAATTATACAATGTACAGTAAAGATTTTGATCTTTAGTATATTTATTTCATCGTGACTGTGTTTATCTAGTAATAGGTAGCTTGTTAGATTTTCTGGCAATGCAAAAGATCACAAGGGAAACCATTGGGAAGATGGCGACTCTATGACTAGTCAGACATAACAGTCTATTAATGAAGTAATCCATTTTAAATATCTCCTTCTCCTAACACCTTTTCCATTATAATTAAGGTTCTTCTTTGTTTGTGGGGTTGAAATCTTACAAATGGCACATTTATTGTACTTATTGATGTTTGTTGATGTTTTTGTGGATACTGGGAAATGTAACAACAGCAATAATAATAATAATAAAACATGACATTTATAGCTATTTCAACACATGCAGAGACCCTGCACCAGTGTGTTTATTTTATTCACCTATAACCGTTACTTATTAATATTTATTCCTGAAGTAGACATGTCAAGGTTACGTCAAGGTTATGTCAGCAAGCGAACTGATAGTTTTCAGGCCTTTCTTGTCTTTTATTTATTAACAAAATACCCCAATGATTTGTTAATAATCAGCAACCTCACAGGACTAGTGCTGAGTAAGATCTCTCATGCAGCTGCAATATTGTGTGATGTTGTGTGGCATCTTGTATTTCGTTGTTCGTACAGCAATGTTTTACACAATATATCTCAGGTATACTGTAATTGTTGAATAAAACTGGTCCTATCAGGTAGGAGCCTAATCTGATCCAGTTATCTATTCTTCTTCTTGGCCCAGTTGCAGGCATTTATCGTAATGTATGGGTAATATTTCATGAATATGAAACTATGATTCGTAGATAGAGTATTTTTCTATTATCTAAAAGTAATTAAGATGTATAGATTGCCAGTCTGACTTTGTAGATCAGAAAGATTAGAATGTCTGTCATGTCGGCCATTTATCAGAGACACAACACTTTTGAAATGGAGATCTAGGTTTCATCCCAAATCACACTCTGTTCCCTATACACATGTTATATATAAATTTTGTCCAGTTTCACACAGCAAGAAGTATGCAGTATCTGGAAATGTTGGATTCATGTTGGATCATGGATTATATATATTTAATTGAGAAAAAAAAACAGGACAGACATAAAAAACAAAGTAATGACACCACCTCCACAAAAAAACACGAAAGAAAATACATTTTTAAAAACAAAACCGATGTGGCTCAAACTTTTTAAATTACTTAAGGTCCAAAATAGTATAGAACTCTCATGAACATATCTGATTCCTATCCATCAGAACTCCATTGAACATCACTTATAATGTATTTTCCACACATAAAATAGGTGAGATAAGTTGTGATTAGCATTCATTCTAGTGTCTTGGACAAAACCCAATTTAGCCAGTCTTAACACATTTCTAATGTTGAAAGTGTAGGACAACATTTGGCCAATGACCCAGCATGTAACCTGTTGGTCTGTTTCTGATATACCGTTTGTTTCTGTTTATTTACATAGAATCTAATCATGTATATGAGCAATTATTTGAGTGAGCAGGGTTACAGAGATGACGCACAGGAACAGATAGAAGTGTTGTGTGCTGGCCTGGAGGGAACATCTAGCATTGTTTTAGTACCAAAAACCACAAGATATATTATCCCTATTAGTCTATCATTTAAACGTGCAAACATTACATTTAAATGTGGCCTTACAAATCATAACAACATACGTGTATAAATTGGCCCCTTTCCCCCATACTATATACGAAATGTAAGCATAGGCTTATCTGAAATGTAGACCTTGGCCTATCTGAAATGTACACCTTGGCCTATCTGAAATGTAAACATAGGCCTATCTGAAATGTAAACATAGGCCTATCTGAAAATGAGCTGAACTTCCATAAGCTACACAAGCGTTTGAGCCTACCAACATGCACAGACCAGCTAGTTGAGCTGCACCACTAACAATGATTCTTCAAAGAGGAATGTTCTTAGTTAATTTACATACACACCTGAGATAAAATGTAAGCCTACATTTAATGCATCAATATACAAGAAAGCATGCGATAAACAATATTTCTGTGAGTTTCAGAAAACTTCAATTGCAACCCATGGCCCTGTTTAGTTCAATAGGTAGAGCATGGCAACACACTAGGGTGTGGGTTAAATTCCCACGGTGGTGCTATTTCCTACACCAGCTCCTGTTAATTGATCTAAATAAGAATGTCCCCAAAATAAAAAGAAATATCTAAATGATTCAAACAAAAGGCTGATTCAAAAGCTCATTTTAATCTACTGCAGCACTAATGAGACCTAAGGCAGTATGCATTGTTGTAGAGAAGTCTGATGAATTCTGGTCAAACAGCACAGCCAAAGCATAAACGCACCCTTGGCAAAGCCTTGCCTGGTCTATGCAACTGGCCGCGCTATAGTGAATTGGCTAAACCAGCCATCACAATTTGTGTGCCCCTACCATTTATTACGGTTTTACTAACTGCTCTCCTGACGCAACAAGCCTTAGGAAGTAAAGCAAGGTGAGAGATAGAGAGATAATTGGGGTAATACATTCTTGTTGTAAGTAGCCGTTTATAACCTTGAAACTGGCTGCCAGGTCTTTTTAACAGACCTGGACATTGTTATTGGGTTTCTACGTTAAAGGCTACAGATGGTTACATGCTTTCTGCTGTTCAGAAAGGTGTTTGGGGTAATGCCACAAGGGCCAGAAAGGCAGGTAATTGATGGGTCCAGAACACACACAATGCTCAAGACGTTGGCAGTAGGCTACACAACCAAAGGTGGCAATACACTGTGGTTTGAGTTTGTCATTTGATGTACCATCAAGCATGTAACAATACATGGCTGCATAAACTGCTTTTTAAAGTTTCTGTTTATTCTTGACGTATTGATACTTTATACAATATAATCTAGATTGTATTCTCAGAAAAACATTTGAAAAGCATGCTCAAATTTAGACATTGTCTCTGGATTTTTAAGTACTAGCCTTCAGAAAACCTATACTACCCCAATACCACCACCATCACCATTACTGTTTGTTTTTCAGTTGGCCTCAACACTCTTCATTCATTCATCATAACAATGCAATTCCAAGTATTCAAAACACAGGCTAGTTTGCCTATATGTTTGTAAACTTACCATTAAAGCATAAACACAATCCCTAACTATAATAATTAAAGGTTAATACAGTGGTACAATTAAACTGATGTGAATGCATAGGACTCAATTTACATTAAAGTGAATCTCTTAAAGGTAAGCTAAAATTACCCTTATGAAACACAGTTACAAGTGCTGTAATACTGGAGTACAATGTGGTGTAAGTACAGTACACTGCATTTTACAAAATAAAACATGCAACTGAAGTTACTGTACTTTCAATGCAGTTTCCAATATATTTTGAATTGTTTCAAAGAAGAAACACATCCTATTTATCTGCATCACTGCATGCCTGCAATGTTGAAAACAATATTAGCTAGCTACTGGATTTGCATGATCTCAGATATTTTCTAATAGATCTAACAGATCGGTTAGCCTATGTACGGTAGTCATTTGTGACAACAAAGCAGATGGTTAAAATAAAACAAACTGTGTCAACAGAAAGTCCTTTCTACTGTAGAATATTTTCAGGCAATGTTCAAGTCAAGGCTAGCTAGTTACTTCATTTTCTGACTACTGAATATAGTAAGATAACATTCTGGCTTCTAAATAGTGGTGAAATATGAGACATGACAGTAGCTCCTGACTGCAGCACATGAAATAAATATAACTCATCCAAATAATATTTATATCTTAATTGCAGTCAATGGAGTTAAATTATTGTGCCCAGTAGCTCATTTTGCATGTGCTTTTTCCAAGTGGCCTTACCATGCATATGTAGTCCCTGAACACTCCTGGGTTCTCTAATTATTCAGTTGATATACTGTAGGTACCCTAGATGCCAGCTAAAACATTCCAAAGAAATTCACAAAGTGAATAAGCTTTATTAAAATGTTCGGATTCCTACCAACTTCTAGGTTGATGAATACATCATGGTACATTTTTATTCGGTTCTCATCCTGAGCGAATTACAGTTCGTCTTTGTAAAGCAGTGTTGTTAAGTGCTAGAATTGCATTATGCCTGATTTCATGCAGAGAGGAATATCCTGCATACCACATGATGCACAAAAAAAAGCAGCAGGAAACTCTGAATTGTGCCGCTACACAGCCATGCTTTTTTTATGCTAGGTCTGTGAGGTACAAATGTAGTCCATCCCTCTGTCCTTTGCCCTTTGATCAGAATGCCTGCAGCTTCTTTGATTCAGATGTCCGGTTGCCAGGTTCCATTTGCTTTATTTTTATCATGATGGTTCACTGATTTACGATTAGAAAAACCTGAATTACAACTTGCCCGCTAGCTGTGGAGGACCTGATATTTGAGATCCAGACAACATTTTAATCTCCCCAAAGTACATTTTGACATAGGAACAGTAGTGGAGATATATTTACATCAAAATGTTGATGAAAGGGGATAGTTGGTAAATCTTTATCTGCATGATGAAAACAAATACTATATCAACCACGTGAAGTATGTATCAAACTGAAAACCAAATGTTTACACTTTTCATAATAAAGTAAGTTGTAAATCTTGCATGGCAAAGTATTTACATTGACTTTGCTCTGAAAGAAGTAGAGATAAAACCAAAAACCTACAGATGTTAACTACAAGAAGATATTTGCTAGAATCATTTATTTTATCAATATTAACATATTCTGGTTAGCAATGACCTAATTAGTCTTTCACAGCCTCTGCTGAATTGGGCAAGTAATTATAGTAGAGTCAAAATATTATTTGAAGTAGTTGAATCAACACTTGCTTCATCATTGATTTAATTGTTTAATTATAAACAGGCTAAACTGAACTCAATGTGAGCTGGGCATATTTGACTATCCTTTAACATAGGTTGATTGTGAGATTGTTTCTGAATTCATAATTTAATTAAATGCTTATATCTGACGCATCTCAGAAATGCTCCAGCTGAAAACCTAAAAAGATTCGATGCATAAAAACAATGCTGCTTCAATCGACCATTGCTTTGCAGATATTTGCCTTTTGAATGTGTTGTAGCATGTTTAATGTAGCATGTCTAATTGATCATTTAGTTGTTCAACTACGCCTTACATTATAGAGACGCTCGTGACAGTGTTGGTTGAGTTTGTGCCAAAGCTATACAATCCAGGAAGAAATGGAAGAAAGCATGCATTTAGGAAGAATGCATTTAGGCATTTCACAATATTCTCTTCTATAGGTATATGTAGAGATTGAGAAAACACAAAACACGCCCTCAGGGTTGATAATCTACTCTTCATTTAATTATATTTTAGGTATAGACTGTCAATAGCACATTAGCATTCTATCTGCACACGTGTAATTCCATTAAACCGGCCTCACATTAGTGCTAATTAATTGCAAAGGTGGACAACTTAGTTAATGAAATATTAAGACTTTTTCATTCATAATTGATGCATAATGAATTGGTCGTATTAACATAGTAACGGTTGGTAGATGGGTTTGGTGCCCTGCTACTAGAACCGGCTTCCATGTTTAGTGGCATGATGCATGATGTCAATGCCATGCTTACGAGAACCGGCTTCCACGTTTAGTGGCATGATGTCAATGCCATGCTAACGAGAATGCTCAGAGAGACGTCAGCCGTCGCATACGGTAAATTAAATTGATGAGTGAAAGACAAAATATTTATTTATATCTTAGTTTAACACATTTTTCATGACAAAATGTTATGAAACATGCGGTCACACCAGAAAAATAGTGATTTGATTTCAGCAAGACGAAGTAAGATATCTGGGATATTAACAAAGATATACTAAACCATTTATTTTCTTTACTTTGCTGGTAATCCCATCGCCAACGCTTGTCCACATCATTGGTTATTTATTGATTTGCTGATAGTTTGTAGTGGGCAGTACCCTGTTTGTTGAATGGCCTTGATGAAGACGGAGGAGGATGAGGAGGCGGCAGAGGGCCAGCCAGCTGCACACACACACACACCCTGGGGCTGCTGGCTGTGGGCAAGGTTGAGAGAGAGAGCAGAAATGGGAGGCGTGGATGCTGGAGGGCAGAAGTGCTGCATTAATTAGAGCTTTTGGAGGAAATCGCTTTTAGGGAAGAAAGTCCACAGAGATTGTTTTCTCTCCTGAATTCACTCAGGAGGATTCTTAGATCAAGAAATATGTAGAACTCAGTTATGTGTACTTCCATACATATAGAGTACATCCAGTACACACACCTACAAAGACACCAGTTTGAATTTTGCCCCTGTGGGGACCAGAAAAATATTCCCTTTTTGCTTTATTCCCTAACCCTGAACCTAATCCAATCCTTAATTCAAAACTCAGTAATCAAACCTTTATGCCTAAAACCTTCCCAAATTCTCACCCTAACACTGTACACTACACATAACCATCAAACTGGAAATATACAGATCTTTTATACGGACAAATTGTAAGGTTTTGCTACTTTGTAGGGATGTCTGGTCCCCCATATGTATTGTAAACCCAGGATTACACACACATATATTCAGACTGGGGATGGGAATAGGAATATAAACACTGCAAGTCTCTAAACTCATTAGTTACATGTCTGGGTAAATTATTGTAGTATACAACATTTTAAAGATATGAACTAATCTTTCTTTCCCTCTCTCTCTTCACTATATTGCCATTTATGCTTCGCTTTGTGGGTGCATCCAACAGGTACGTTTCATTTATCTTATTCCAGACAATTGTGTTCACCATATCACAGTGGGAGAACAACGTATGCCTCAGAGAAAAGATTAGCACCCTTGTCTCTTTTCTCCAAAGAGAAAAGCTTTACACTAATCGTTGCTTTGCTCTCCTGAACATCCATCAGCGACACAAACCCTCAAAATCCGCCTTGATTCTAATGCTGCTAAAAAGCTAACGTATACGATGTACATGTATTGATTTATTTTTGCCCAAAATGGCTCATCAATAATTGGCCATGACTACATCATTAGAAGTTTAAAGCGTTATCAGCAACCAGTGTTTCTGTTCAGTAACTGTTCAGTATCCTGTGTTGTGTTGTTTGTCAGCGGTATATCCAAGGTTAAAGCTTGAAAACACCCATTACATATTTCAGCTAGTTCCAAAAGGTTGCTTGTTCATGCAGAAACAGTGCATAATAGATATGCTAAATACATCCCTGTGCGCAACACAGTGTAGAAGAAATGTTTCAGCAAAGCTGCATACTTGCATTCCTTTGAAGACATCAAGGCAATTATTGTTTGTCCCCCTAGAGTAAAAGATATTGTTTGTGAAGGACAGTACTTGAGAATTGTACGTATTCTATTTTAGGAGCTTTATTCTCGATATAAGCCTGAAGATATATAACCCATGTGAAAACTTACATCAATTCATATACTTGAGTTGACAAACAAACTGGCAGTTCTAAGTCACAGATGAGAGGGACTGCTCTCTGTTTTGGACCTAATGTTGTGGTAAATGTTATGTCAGAAATATTTATTTCCATACCTAAAGTTAAGGCTGAAGAAAGTAGCTGGGAAAAGCATTGGGCTTTGATTAACAAATCCTTTGTTGGAGAGCCAAGGCATGACCAAGTCAATTAAAGTTCAGGGATATCAATCTGTCCAGTTAGGAAGCATGAGCAGTTGTGAATCAATGTCACCTGTCACCAAATGAAAGTGACAACAGGTGCGCTAGAGAGGGAATGGTTTTGCAGGTGGTGGCTGCAGACAATTGCTCACTCCTTATCCTTCCTGAATGATTCTTCTGCATGTTTCTGACCAAACTGTTTGACTCCATGAGGGTGTCGTGAGCTCTCAACGTCCTCTAGTGGGACCTGTGATCACAGCTCAGCACAGTGCTGCTCGATTGGCTTTGCCAGGGTATACCAGAATTATCAGGTCCCCCATTGTCTCCCTGTTCTCTTCACAGGTGAGAGCAGGTTCACACTGAGCCCATGGGAAAGACGTGAAAGAGTCTGGAGATGCCGTGGTGAACGCTGCCTAGTACGCATCTAGTATGATCGGTTTGGCGGTGGGTCAGTGGTGGTGTGGGGAGGAATGTCCTTGGAGGGTCACACAGACCCCCACGTTGTTTGTGATGAAATTCACCCAACGTGGATTCAAGTTGGAACCACCTGTGATTTACATTTTTCACTTAGATTTTCAGTGTGAACTCGAATCCAGTGTTTTCGGTTTTCATCGACCATTTTCACATAATTTTGTTTTCAACTAATCGCACAATGTGGGTGAGGGGAGAGAGGGTGGAACCTTGTAACATATCTCACCCTGTTGCCCAACCTCACTCCCAGTGGGAGAGGAGAGGTGTTCTTTGACAGACAGTCCAACTTTAAAATACCTGCGATTCTCCCTTATTTCTAGCAAAGCTGACTAAATGTAGCATTTGGACACACCCCTCCTACCGGATATGATATTCATATGACAGGTAAAATACCAGTAATTATGCAAAAGTTTGAAAATAGTACAGCACTAGTTTTAACAACTGACAGCAAATATGTTTAACATAAGCACCTTCCCACCAGCCAGGGACTAGAGCCGTGAGAGAAAAGGTTTATCGGGTGGTGTAGCATATGATTTTCATACTGCTGAGGCCATCTGCAAGCATTGCCCTGAAACTCAAGGAGGTCAATATATTGTCATGGTAAATAACCACAGTACTGCAGGACGCGAACCAGCCCCTCCCACTCTGTGCTCAATCACAGTGTGAGTCTCTTCCAGCACTCTCTTCAGACCATTACTCTACACTACCAACAATTCAATAGCTTGTTTATTGCATTTACGATGGGTTCTTTGATTTGCCCGTGCGGCGCTGCATGACAAATCTAACATGCTCATTTTGTAGTATTGTTGAGAGGAAGAAGTGTCTGTCAAAAAGTTGCGCTCATTTGTTTCTCTCTTTCTCTCTTGCTCTCTCTATGAGAGGAGGAGAGACATGCCGGATGTCTGCGTCGTTCCGTTCCGCCTGATCGGCTGTCTCAGACTCTGAGAACAGCGTCTCCCCATTAATTGGGACCCATACCATGAGCTTGTTGCTACAAAATGTGGTCGTGCTGCCTCACAGCCTGGGGAGATTTATCGGGGTCAGACTCCCAGACCTTCACACAATCCTGCTGCCAGGAAGGGCTGTGGCCGGGGAGCATGAGCAGGGGTTGGGGCAGACCAACGGAAGGTTTCAGGGTGGTTGAAAGGCGGAGTCTAGATTCTGCTCCGTGCTCTGTCTCCCCTAGTTGTATTTATTGATCGGTTGAAGACCGGTAGATGAGATAGCCAGATCTTCATATGGTTTTAAATGAAAGGTAATCTTTTAAATCGATAAATCTGCAGTCAGGAGGGCTGTTAGCAGAGGATTTTGGTAAAGACACACAATAAGGTACATCATGAAAGATTCATGTGCTGCCAAGATAACATATTTTTGTAAAACAAGACATATTTGACAAATTGACTCATTTGTTGCGAGATTGATTTTAAAGGAGGAATTCTCAAGTCATATTCATAGTCATCGTTCAGTGCAATTTTGTTGGGATGCTTACCCATTTATCTAATTTCAGGACAACTTAAGGCACAATTTTAGTAAAACAAGTCCTTCACTCAATGATCGACCAGATTTAAAATTGTTTTGTGAATTTCACTTACTTTCTAACAATAATGATTTCCGGCCTTGTAGGTGTGGTGTTTTGGAATTTCCCTCTGTAATTTAACAACCAAACCCAGGACAATGGAATCAGTAGCCAAGATGCGGCCGTGACCTCATAAAACAATACAATATCTGGTAAAAATTGCTTCAATCTGCCTGACCTCTCAACTAGTATTAAAGGTTTCAGAAGCTTAAGCAGCCTCCAGTCATTCTTCAAAGGGAGATAAAGCATTTCCTGAGCTAAAGGTTTCACAATGCAATGTTCCATTTGTACGCTCAGTGGATTAGAAGCTACCACATCTCCGATGTGTCACTCAAAATGGTCTTTTCCCACATGATTTCCAAATCATATCAATTACATGGAAATGAGGGTCTTTCTTTCAATTAATGCAGGGAATTTTTACACATGCAAATTACCTTGAAAGGCAACTGTCCCTAAATTTCGACTAATCATTTTTAAAATAGCTAATGAGGCAACAGCATCTGGATTTCAAATGTCAAATAATATTCAACGGTTTTATTTTGGTTGTATAGTCGGTTTGTCTAAAACTGAGTGGTCAAATCTGCTTCATGATGTGCAGTATATAAGGTTGGGTTTTGATTTTGACAATGTCTATTTTTCAACGAACATAGAACATATGCCCAGCGACACTTTGTCTGCATCTGGCAATCAAAGGCACCAATCACTTAAGTTGATGTGAAATTGCATAACAAAAACATTCTTGGCAAAAATGTCTAGATATATTTTTGATACGTTTTCCGTTGGTTATTGTGCTTCATTCTCATAGTGTCTCTTGGGGGTCTACAACAGTAATTCCCAGATTTATCCTATTGACCAAAAGACAATACACACACACAGAATCGGCATGTTCAGCGACACTTCTTGCTGCCTTAATGTATGCCACCTTAATCTGATAACAGGAAGGCATTAGTGTAGCATTACCAAGACCTGTAGTACTTTATGTTGCAGGGGTGAATCCTCGGCTTGCCACACTTCACTGAAAGATTGTATTTGAACAGCTGCATTTGGGATAAAAGTTACTTTGGCTTTGAAGGATTGTTCACCAAATGCCCGCTCCATTCTCCAGCAGAAGGATTGTTCACCAAATGCCCATGCTGTACTCCAGCAGAAGGCGTGTTCACCAAATGCCCACGCCATACTCCAGCAGAAGGATTGTTCACCAAATGCCCATGCTGTACTCCAGCAGAAGGCGTGTTCACCAAATGCCCACGCCATACTCCAGCAGAAGGATTGTCCACCAAATGCCCACGCTGTACTCCAGCAGAAGGCTTCTTCACCAAATGCCCACGCCGTACTCCAGCAGAAGGATTGTTCACCAAATGCCCACGCCGTACTCCAGCAGAAGGATTGTTCACCAAATGCCCACACCGTACTCCAGCAGAAGGATTGTTCACCAAATGCCCACGCCGTAGTCCAGCAGAAGGATTGTTCATTCTATTTGTTTTTACCTTTTGCCATTCCCCATTCCATCAAATATTTGTCTTTTCAAATACAGCACCATTAAATGGGGTTTGCAGACCTTTACTCTCATTAACCAGGAATTTAAAATCCTTTCTATTAAAGAACTTTGTCTTGTTTGAGCGAGACTCATGAAGTGACTTAACGTGTCGGCTCATTAAAAAAATGCAATTACTTTCCCTTATTTTCCCTTAGCTTCAGGAATTCTGATAATAGTATTAGTGGTCTGCATGAAGGAATGCTAAGTTGATTTATACGTGGAGCTGTAGCAGCTCAGGGTATGTCAGAAGTAAGCATATAAAAAGACTTCAGTTGTAGACGGCGGAGACCTTTAGATTCCCAGCATCATAGAATGTCTGTCCAATCTCGCACCTCATGACTGGCTCTCACAGCTTCAGGATGTCACTTCAAAGTCTATAGGCTGCCATAAATAGGTTGCGTCATATTTCTATGTGAAACATTCTATTTCAGTGCGGTGGAGGGGTTGCGGGGGTAATCGCCGCCAGCTCAAAGCATTATAATTAGGCCAGTAACAGTAAACATTTTGTTATGGTGGTCCTCATTGGAAAAAACATCATATGTAACAAATGACAAAACAGAAAATAAGTGATTGCATAAGAATCTACCCCACAATATTAATATGTAATGTTAATATTTGGTAGAGGCACCTTTGTCAGCTATTACATTTGCCTGAGTTCTACAGATATAATTAAGTCTCTATCAGCTTTACGCATCTGGACAGAGAAAATTGCTTCAACAATTTAGATTGGGACCTTTGATAAACAGCCATTTTAAAATATTTTAGTTTTCAAGCCACTCCAGTGTGGCTTTGGATTTATGTTTGCGTCAGTGTTTGGGTCATTGCCATTCTAGAAGAGTGGCAAGAGTGAAGTCCCATGTTTTTTCCAGGATCTCTCTCTATACATTACTTTGCTGCATCCATGTTCAGCTTTTCCAGGCCTTGTAGCATGGAAGCATTCCCATTATATGATGCAGCCACCCACGTACTTCAAGGTAGGGATGGTTTTCTCAAGATGATATGCCGTGTATGCCATATAAAGCGTTCAGGCCAAAATGCTCTAGTTGGCTCTCATCAGACCATAGAATCTTCTTCCACTTAGTCTCCATCATGCCTTCTGGCAAACCCCAGCCGAGATCAGATGTGAGATTCTGCCGGACCGTGTGAGGGGAGCCAGCCAAGAAGAGCGAATGCCTCTGACCAAGTGAGTGAGTGACAGATTGCCCGTTGTTAAATAGCATAATGGTTAGACAAGCAGACTGCCACCCAGTGGACTGGGTTGTACATCTGGCCAGGAACCAGAATGATTAGCTGAGGAGAAGCTGGCTCCAAGCACCAGTAGCTACATACCATTAACCGAGAAAACAAGGCAAAATGAAAACACAGCCTCATCGGCTGATATGTCCATTCAGGCAGGTCCTGTTTACAGTCCTTTAAAATGCTAAGCTAAAATTCACTAGTTTAGATCATTGTTCTGGTCCTTGCATCTCAGGATTGACATGTTAAAAACTAAATTTGATGTGTTTAATAAGCCAATTGACCAACTTGTATGTATTTGAATTACCGTGACTAAATTATTTGAGTAAATTCTGTTTGCATGTAGGGATTACACTATTATTTCTACTGCAAATGTCACAGTGGTTCATTGGTAAGTGTAATGATCCTGGACAGTTGTGTTGCCCACCTGTCATTTCAGTACTTTGGTCATGGCTAAAAGGATGGGATAACACAAAAAAAGAATCCTCAGTATTGTTAAGACTACTGGCCTCAGAAAAACCTTACTAAAAAGCTAGCTAATGGATGCAAATCTATTGACTGAAAATTATGTTTTTAACTAGGAAAGCAGGACAGAAACAAAAGTAGCTAAACTACTCTAGACACAATGTTCTCCACAACAACAATGAAAAAGACATTTCAAAACAAAGATGGGTTCCAGTTAGGTTATCAAATCATGGGTTCCATTTAGGTTAGTAGCACTGTGTCGTCTTTTCATGACACATACATCTGTAATATAGTTTTTGATGTGTTAACCTGGTCCATTCAACTTTGCACAGCAGAATCCTGAGATCAGCTTCTCCACCATTCCTCCCCTTCAGAAATGTTTTCAAAAGTGTCCAGTTTGTAGTATGCGTCTACGCAGAATTCCAATCACCACCAAGGTTCCGTTAAAATTTAATGATCCGCCACGTCCAATGCTAGCTGTCAGAAACCACCCATAGCAGTGAACAAACCAAGAAGCTTGCAAATATGATTTAAGTAAATGAATTATCTTCAAGCCCCTTCCCTGGCTAACTTCAGTCACTTCGACCCACAGTCGGAAACTTTTTTATTTTGCTACTCACCACGAAGACCTCTTTTGTGGAAGTGGTATGCATAGGGTCTCCCAACTTTACCGTGGAAGAATGTTACTATATATGAAACTATACGCTTCTTTGTGGTCTCTTAGACTAGGGACCTTCTGACCTTCAGTTTAAGTGAAAAGCCAGTTCTAGACGGATTCACAGTTTTGCCATTTTCTTTCTTAGAAATTGACTTTTAATGTGCCCTGGGACATAATCAGTGCCTTGTTAAAATGTTACATCCTACCCCTAATTGGTGAAAATACTTATTACCAATTTGCTTTGAATGTTTTTTCATCTTAATGAACTGTACTCTCCAACTCTGCGAACTCCTAGAGACCGGTTTATATAACCTAAAATCATTCAAAACTAATTACACCAATTCTAAAGACACTTGGTTCCACCACAGATTCATCAGGTGTGTTATGCAAAGGGGATAAATACTTATGCAATACACTATTCTCAGTTTTGTATTTGTAATGTTTTTATTCACTTGTAGATTTGATTCACTGTGAACAATTGAATTCCTTTTAATTTTATGTGGCAATGCCACAATATGTGAAACAGTAGTGTTAATACGTTTGAGAGCCACTGTACGTTGTGTTGCCTCGTGAATACATTTTATTCAGCTGCTGACACCTAAATATTGCAGACACATCTACTGTCATGTCCGGGCTGGGGGCCCCTGGCCATCTTTGTGCCTCGGGCTCACAGTCAGGAAATGCCGTATAGAGGTGCCTCTAGGCACCTCTATGCTGTTGTTCAGGGCTCCTCAATCAGAGACAGCTGTTGTCTGTTTTCTCTGATTGGGGAGCCTACTTAAGTTAGGTTTTTTAGCCACACTCGGTGTGGTTTATTGTTGGTTCACCTTAACAACGTTCACGGTCCTGTCTGTGTCTGTGTCTGTGTCTGTGTCTGTGTCTGTGTCTGTGTCTGTGTCTGTGTCTGTGTCTGTGTCTGTGTCTGTGTCTGTTCTGTGGATACTCTACATGTTCGTTAGTAAGTTTTCACAGTGTGTTTCATGTTTAGTTAGTTAGTTGTTTTGCTTGTCATTTCCGCACCTTTCATTTTTGCGTGTACAGTTCGTATTTGTTTTGTCTTGTCTTGGAATTAAATTCACGTTTACTTTCAAAATGTCTGCCTATGGTTCCGTCCCACACCGAGACCGTGATATCTACGCCAACATGGTTTCAATCTAATTGATAACTTTCATAATAAAAGAGGTTGCCGACTAATTTTGTTATTGATTGATTGGGTCTACGTAATACCCAGCTTAAAATACAAAAAATATATTTGAAAGATTGTGGTTCCAGTAATGTGAACTAGTCGTAAACAAGTGTCTGCTTTTCATAGGGCTCTGTGTATGTTTTGGTATTATGCTATAAGTTATGTGTTTAGGTGAAAAAAAATATATTCTTTTTGAGTTGTGCATTAACATAACGTTCGCAGTAGCAGCACCAAACTGGTTGGCTACTTGGTTTACAGTTGAGAATGTAAAGTATTCTCCATGTTACTAATGTGATGGATCATGGCGTGTGTCATAGAAATGCAAAATGCATCGCCAGTCGACCTCAATGTTTTGAATGATGTTTTGTGTGTAGTTCAGGCCGTCTATGCTTCAGCTATTTTTAAAGCTTCTTGTTATAAGATACCCAACAATGTTTTATGTTTCCTTATTCCTCCATAATGCAGTTCTGCGGACTTCCAATATGTTTAAATATACATAGTACTGTTTTAGCAATTGCACAATATATATTATTAATTGTTCATCATAACAGTTTATAATAGTGCTGTTTTGTAACATGTCTGTTGCTGTATGCAAAAGTTCTTTCAAACAGAGCATTGCAAAATTATTATAAAATTAAATTGAATATATAATAAATAAACTGGCATTCAAACAATATTGATAAGTCACAATAATAGCTGATGGTCAATGATCAAAATAATTGCTAGTTAAAGCCCTAAACACAACTTTTTGCTTTAGTAGAATTCAATAATCTATTTCAGCAAACTGGTAGTACCGATACTATATGTTTGTAAAACAATGTGTGTCCCATGTTTTCTCACCACAAACATAATTCTACACTTCTTAGGTAATTACAAGATTATAACTCTTAAAATTGTCTTTTACAAAACTATTATTAGTAACAATAGTATTAATTTAACCTTTCATTATGTATTTCTTCTCTTGTGCATTATGTGAATCATGAATATCTGGTGTTGGTCTTTTAGTTTCCTTCATTTTCTTAAAGAAGTGCCTTCAAAGTTCGACAATATTTCAGTATAAAAAAGTATATTATGTGGGACATTTTAAACAAATATTATGTATCGCCTGTCATTACTTTATTAGATAGCGTGGAAATAGGAAAACAGCACATTAGTGAGCAGCGAGATGAAACAAAATGGAAGCTGTCCCTGGAGAAGGCAAGTCTTCATGTTTTGACAGCATGATCTGGGTGGATTTTGGAACACATTGTCCCTGTTTTATATGGCATATATTTTATGAGTTGTGCATTAACATAACGTTCGCAGTAGCAGCACCAAACTGGTTGGCTACTTGGTTTACAGTTGAGAATGTAAAGTATTCTCCATGTTACTAATGTGATGGATCATGGCGTGTGTCATAGAAATGCAAAATGCATCACCAGTCGACCTCAATGTTTTGAATGATGTTTTGTGTGTAGTTCAGGCCGTCTATGCTTCAGCTATTTTTAAAGCTTCTTGTTATAAGATACCCAACAATGTCTTATCTTTCCTTATTCCTCCATAATGCAGTTCTGCGAACTTCCAATATGTTTAAATATACATAGTACTGTTTTAGCTATTGCACAATATATATTATTAATTGTTCATCATAACAGTTTAGAATAGTGCTGTTTTGTAACATTTCTGTTGCTGTATGCAAAAGTTCTTTCAAACAGAGCATTGCAAAATTATTATAAAATTAAATTGAATATATAATAAATAAACTTGCATTCAAACAATATTGATAAGTCACAATAATAGCTGATGGTCAATGATCAAAATAATTGCTAGTTAAAGCCTTAAACACAACTTTTTGCTTCAATAGAATTCAATAATCTATTTCAGCAAACTGGTAGTACCGATACGATATGTTTGTAAAACAATGTGTGTCCCATGTTTTCTCACCACAAACATAATTCTACACTTCTTAGGTAATTACAAGATTATAACTCTCTAAATTGTCTTTTACAGAACCATTATTAGTAACAATAGTATTAATTTAACCTTTCATATTGTATTTCTTCTCTTGTGCATTATGTGAATCATGAATATCTGGTGTTGGTCTTTTAGTCTCCTTCATTTTCTTAAAGAAGTGCCTTCAAAGTTCGACAATATTTCAGTATAAAAAAGTATATTATGTGGGACATTTTAAACAAATATTGTGTATCGCCTGTCATTACTTTATTAGATAGCGTGGAAATAGGAAAACAGCACATTAGTGAGCAGCGAGATGAAACAAAATGGAAGCTGTCCCTGGAGAAGGCAAGTCTTCATGTTTTGACAGCATGATCTGGGTGGATTTTGGAACACATTGTCCCTGTTTTATATGGCATATATTTTATTAATGTCGAAAATCTACTCACTTAAAAACAAACACATTTACTCGTGCATACTGAAAGTATGTTCTGAAACACATCATTTTGTGTGTATAGGGGGGCTATCTTCATTGCTTTTTATCTGTTCTATTTTTAAATGGGGAATTAAGTCATTTTCAGTATTTTTATTTCACTTGCATTTTAATGGCTCTCGCTTGTCCCTCTGAAGCAAACATATGGTAAGCAATATGTTTGTTACATCAACACATTTAGAATGACAATATTGGCACCTAAGTATTGTGAGAATACTTGGGAATTCTTAGCTCTAATTTTGCTCTATCCTATGGAAACATGGAATCTACATTTTGAATCAATCAAAAATGTCTCCCATTTCTTAAATGCAAATCGCCAGCTAGCAGTCATTTCACACTAATGTGAACTTCCAGAGATCATGCAGTGATTCTGAAGAAGAAATATAAGAGATCTGTTTCAGTTAATAGACTCAAAGCTTGTTCTCAGTCATAATCAGAGATGGGCCACATCTAACACAAAAACTACCACATCCACTAAATCAGACAGTCTAACAGGCAGACAGACTGACAGGCCAAGGTGACTTGCTTTATGCTTTGTATGAAAATGCCAGTTTGAAAAAAGAGAGAAAACATCCCTTCCTCCCACGAGCATATGAAAAACAATCCTTTCAAATACATGGTAGACTATTTTAACCTGATGCAACTCTTGGTAAATACTATCTTAACTGAGACAGCTCATATCTGCTTATTGACATTTTACTTCACTTCACTTCCACCATGAATAGATGAGCCCTGAGAATTCAAATCTCTGCCATGTAAATAAGCAGTATAATGTGTATTATCAAGCAAATGGGTAAAAGGCAGTGAAGTACGAAAATGTGCATGAATTTACAGCCACTTTACCAGCTCCAGTAATTCACAGATACCCAACAAAACGTAGTTCTGTGAAAGTCTCCAGAACGTTTGTTGGGTTGTGTAAAACCTTTGCCTAACACAAGTAACTGTTCGGTCATTATGATGATTATACAATGTTTGTATAAAACATCAGCATTCTTGCATATGATTGTTGTAACGCTGAAGGATCATGTTTAATAAAGAAACCAAAATGTGACTAAAATAAATGACAGCAAACAACAAAACAACCTTACATATGAGATAAACCAAAACACAGACCAACAGGATGCAACGGGGAAGCAGGAACTTAAATAGGGTCTGTGATGAGGGAGAGCAGGTGAGGGAGATAAACAACAAAAACATGTCCAAGAGGAAGTGAGGGCATTGAATTCAGGGCAGAAAGTGCCAGTACTCACTCCAGCCAGAGGACAAGGAAGCTTGGGGGTGGGGCTCTGAGAACAGGCAGAACAGCCAACCCCACAAACAAGAACCAGATTGGGCCGGCTGAGGCTTTGCAGGACCGGCGGCTGGACAGTGGGAACAGTACAGGAACTTTTGGGGCGCCCTCCTTTTTGGCAGCTGCTGGGGTCGCTGGTCTTCCTTGTACTCCTGGATCGCTTTGGTGGGGTCCTGCCCCGGAGCCGGTAGAACGTAGCTTCCGGAAGTTTCTGGATAAAAAAAACATTTCTGTAGATGTTCCTGTAAGGTTCAGCCTTACAAACCAGCCACAGCCTTTACATTATTATAGTAAAAAATCACAAATGTGATACAAAGAGAATTTCCTTGCCACATCCACTGACCAAACAAATATAACAGTACATTGCACTGCGTTCACACACTGTAGAGGTGCCTTTATTATGTGGGTTTTCTGTTGTGAACAGTACATTCGGTAAAAGGATTGTATTTGTATGTGAGGCAGCATCAGTGACATTTGCAGGTAGCTAGCCTTCAGAGGAAAGACAGCAAGGCAAAAGGATTTAAAAACTGATTATAATGAAACCACTATATATGCAAAGGAGGGCTTTAAATGGCCTTAAAGAGCACCATGTCAGTTTTAATAAATTATCTTCTGTTTCACTCTGTGTTCTCCCCTCTTTATTAACATATTCTCAGATGAGAAGCAGCCCAAACAAATGTTTTTCCCGACATTTGACTTTTTGGAGTGGCTGTGGACCCGAGTTTATCCCTGACTTTTTGGACTCCTAAGCTTATGTGCGTGTTTATATCACGTTCTGCACTTGTGCACTCTTCTGATGAAAGGTCTTGCCTCTATAAGCGACGGTGTAGATTGAAGCTTCATCAATTTTGGCAAAGTTTAATAATGAGGGATTAAGATGAACACTAATAACAATAACAAAAATAGCATATTATAACAGTACTATATAAGACAACAATCGAATCACATTTCTTTCTTGTGCCCAAAAGCATGGGCACAGGTAGAGGTCGGCTTATGCTTCGGTTTCTTAAGACCATGGAACATGGTTCTCTGTTCAACATTCAAAACAACTGTGCAACTCAAGAAGGTTGACCTGAATACATATGCCAATAAAGCCAACAGATCAAAGTAGCAGGTGGTGCACGGACGTTTTACCTGCAAACTGAACGATTACCTTTCGCATTTGACAGTGATAAATGTGCAGGGGAGAGAGACCACCAACATGTCTGTGTAGAAGTAGGGAAACAACACACAGAGAGGGATCAGCACGTGTGCCAAATCTTTGGGACCTTCGTCCAGGGCACAAGGGTTTCTGTAAAGTCAGATCCAAAGCGGCAGCCTTTACTTTTTCAACTTGTAAGTATCCTTGCTACTCAACCATTAAATTACCCCTACACCAACAGAAGAGTGCCATAGAGGTACAGCAGTTTCTAGGCCTCACTGATATGGGGACTTCTCAGAACATTAACTATTTATTGACATTCTGCACTGTGCATCCATGTGCTAACCCATCCATTATCCCAGAGAGAGGGGAAAGAACAATGCATCTCATGGATGTGAAACAAGAATTCCCAGGAGAGAATTATTTTGAGTCAATTTTTCCGACCTGGCAATTCATTTGTCATCCTCCCTGCCTGAAGCTTGGCTGATACCTCCCAGGTTTTCTGATTAAACAGGAGAGAATTAATAACAGGTGTCTCTGGAAAGGGGGAAGGAAATTCACCTCTCAGCCCAGAATACCATACACAGCTCTCTGTAAGGACAGGGCAGGGAAAGCAATAACCTTAAATCTGCAATTAGATGAAAGAGGATTTTCTGGAACCTTGGCCAGTAGCATGTACGCAATGACACCTCAGGTTGGTTGCAGGCTTTATTGATATTATTTATCATACCGGTGGGCTGTGCTGGGCATTTAAGATGAATATAGGTTTGATGTTGTGGTTGAAAAATTTGAAAAAGATATATTCTTTGTAAGCTTCTTACCTGTCTATAGGTGGACAATTAACAAATTGTACTACAATATTAAGCCCTCTATTATATTGTTTTAGCTTGATAGAGAAGTATTACCTTTAATTGAGGTAGAATTATTCTAAGAAGCAAATAACTCTTAATCAAGAAAACTTTTTTGTCTAAAAAATTTACCTTCCCCTTATTGATTGGCATTCCTAGTTAATCTAAATGAATAAGAACTCTTACGTGTTAATCCATGATTTCCTGTTTCACTGGGTTATAAATGTGAGCTGGCACACATATCAAACTTACTTATTTATCTGTCAACAAGGGGAAAGTCAGATAGCACACAAATTAGACAAAAAGTTGTAAATTAGGCAATTTCAAAAAAAAAACTACCTGCCTGAAAATGAATGCCCTAATCTCCATAATTAGGACAATAATTACAGTTTTTCATAATTGTCACAATTTTCACACGTTTCTCTAAACAATAACGGCTTCTCAAAACTGCACACACAAAACTGAAAACTCTACACACAAAATGCTAACTCCCTTTGCAAGATGACTCTTTGCCATCAAATCTCTTAACTGTTCACACAATGGAACTTGTGTTTTTATTTGGTACACACAGTCATTTTTTTCAAATGACCCACACATACCATTCATTGAGGACACACAACTAAGTATCTGCTGCACACTACCAAGCACACTGAAGTGCAAAATTTAAAACACAATCATAGAAATAGAACACACCATATCAATGACAATGACTCTGGAGAATGAGCCATTTCTCCTTTTGTAAAAGATTTCAGTGTAGGCCTACTTTTTTCATAGTCAAACATAAAACAGCACAAACAATATGCAGCAAAAAAGTTTTATTTTGGCACACAGTGACTTTACAGTACTGTAAACTGGCCTACTCAATCTCTCCCCCTCATGCTCCTGGATCCGCTGAAACAGACTGCATGTTAATGTATGGACACAGAGAGGTCAACACAGTGGGCTACAAAGAGACACTGTAGAAAAGGAACAATATTGGATTCCAGGTACAATACATGCATGTGTCAGTGCTGAATGGATGGGACGTACAAGCACAAACTCTCGCCGTAACTCCTTGATGCGGTCTGTGTTCAGGTCAAATGGGTCGCTGTAGACCTGTTTCATCCGCATGGCATTCCTGCGGAGAACACGGTCCAATGTAGAGAGGCTGACGGTCTGGATGTTCCTAAATGTTGCATGGTCAGCCAGGATCCTGGTTTGTAATTGTCAGGGTGTGATAGCGTTGTTCTCACAAACCATATTTATAATTTCAGTCTCCTGTTCGGCTCTGAAAGTTTGTGTTCTTCCTTCACGCTGTGGTTCTCTTTCGGTCCTGCAAAACACAAACACTGTGAGCACACTGTGTCCTATTGATATGCAGTATTACAGTACACAAGGCCAATAGATTTCCTACCATCCTGAAGGTGTTAATGATGGCAGCAACTGTGAAGCGGCTTAGATTGGGTTGGACCCTCTGGCCAGCCTCCCTCATGCTCAAACCATGGTTGAGCACATGGTCTACCACAGTAGCCCGAATCTCATTAGAGATGACCGTTCTCCTTCTTCTTTCTCCTCTTCCTTCTCCACCTCCGCTTCTTTCTCCTCCTCTTCCTCTCCCTCCTCCTTCTTGTCCACCTCTTCCTCCTCCTTCTGATACATCATAATTTGATTTACAATTTAGGGAAGGATTATGTAGTTAGAAGATATTACTTCAGGTTCTTCTTGAATTGTTTCATATTTGTATGTGCCTTTCCATGCCTTTTACATGAAAAATGCACATGCTCAAAGTGCATGAGGCTCTTTGTCTGCTGTCTCATCAACATGTTCAGGAGAATCCTTGATTACCTCTAATATGGTTAAGGGAAATGGCAACCTGTCTTTTAAGAGTCAACCCAGGATCAAATTATATTTCAAATGCATTAAATGTTACCTCAGATCTATCATTTGCTTCCAGCTAGCAGCAACCCAAGGCAACGGGTAATTGAATTTTAAACCTGGAGCCAGAAAGGCGATAGGGCTCTGAGCTAAGTCTTCAATGCAAGGTGGGATACTGTTATGCACTGAGTAATAATGTATCTACGGCTGCTTACCGGCAGTGGTAATGAGGACTGGGTGCCATAGAGCGCCGTAACCCTCATTTTCTGTAACCACACACTGCCACATCCGAAATAATATATAGCAGATAGATGGATGGATAAATAGTAATTATTGAATTAAGGCCTATATTTAGCTCATCACCGGGGATGCTCCTGAATGAAAGGTTAAGAGGACAGAGGCAACACATTTAATTACACTCGCTAGGAGGGAGAATCTGAAAGAGAGGGGAGGAGAGCCATTTCCAAATAAAATGATTCCCCCTGGCGAATCTGCAGCAACAGAATAGCGGCATGGCTTGACATTTTAATTACGCCATGTCGTCGCTTATCTGTCATTTTGCCATGCCTTGGCATTTTAATTATGCCGTGTGATGGTGTATTTAAGTTGTCAGTCAGTCTCTGCAGAAAAAAACAACAATTGAAACCAAAATGGGATACTGTTAAGATTAAGGTTGGAGATCGACATGGCACATAAAAATGTGACACTTAAGTTAAGGTATTGATTCAGAATAGTTAGGGGTTACAGTTTGGGAATAGGCTTATAAACAGGGAGCCTCACACTTGAACTAAATGCACCTTCCACAACAAGCTAAGTATCATAAAACGTGCTATAAGGCAATATGTTTTAACACTGCCCCTAGTGGACATCTTGTTTCATGGCCATGTCCTGCTGAGTTCTGAAACACTAGAACCACTAGAACAGTGGTGGGGGTGCTTTGAAGAAGTATCATGTTAATGTGCGCCTTCGATACATGATTTGATTGTCACGTAGCCAAGCCTTGTACTATTTATAACCATGTGCTTGTTTGTATTAATACGGAAATAGCTGCTGAAAGAGACACTATATCTGTTACTGTGTGTTGAAGTGAATAGACAGCTCTGACTGAGTCATTTATACCACTGAATGTTGAAAGACACACACAGTGGAGTTGTTGAAAAAGGAACAAAAAAACACTTCTAATGAGCTTAGTTTATAATTGTACTGTATACAGAAAAGAATGAGAAAATGCAGACAAATGTTGGAGTTCCACTGCATTGTTCGGTAGATGTTTTGTGTCTAGTTAATTGGGTTCTGTGGGTGGGCTTGGTTTTACTGGAAGCTTCTGGAGAGAGTTTTAGTTAGCAGATGCGGTATGAAACGGATTGTGTTGCTGGGACCTGCAGTATTGGCTCCATTCTATTCCTCCTTGTCTTCTCATCTATTTAAAGGCATCCTTCACTGAGGGGCTCAGACAGATGAGCCCCAAATTCAATACCGGATCAATCATTAAACCAATTTTTCCAATTAGGGTAATTATTCTCTATAAATAAACACATTTTGCTCTCCTGAGATTCTGTGTCTGTTTCCAGTCAGGCAATCAGTACACAGGGAAACACTTAACATCGATCTGATGCTACAATCAGTTGAACTGTATGAAACACACATGCAGTATTTGATTTGTGACTGATGATAATCTCAAATCCAATGGCCTAAAGAATTCCAAGTAATTGTAGTGATTATTGTTATTTACCATTCAACATCCCTAGCGCTTTCATTACAAAAAGAAGTAAAAAGCGCATGTACAGACCCAGTGAATATAATTGGGTCTGGACTACAGTTTTAAGGTGGAGTTGGACATTTTCACAGTGACATTCAGAAAATAACATGCCTTGAACAAAGCAAAGTTATGTGTCTAACAAGGTAGTTTACAAAGTTCCACTTGGGGAAAGGCAACCTGGCTATACAGTTAGGTCTTCACTGTGCCATCTCCGCCCTCTGACTTGGACTTTGATACTGTAGTTTTGTTGAATCATCAAGAATGGCTGGTATATTCAAATCGAAACGTGCTAGATAACTAGGTTGCATGTCAAGCCAGCAGTCCCTTAAACAGTTCATTTGACATGAGTTCTCAGGCAGAAACAAAATATGTAGTGCGTATAGTACTTAATCTATACACATTTGGCTACTCAAACTGCAATTTATTCGAAAAGATTCAAACAAAAATGATATTATCATGTAGTTCTCATATTAAGATATGGATTAAAATAAAGATGGCACTGTTCACAATTAGTTTCTTTTTTGGAACAAGGCCATACATATTTTTTATGCAAGATCAACTTTACTGCTTTGGTTGAATCAAGGATTCATATTATCTGTGTCCAATGAATGTGTAATGCAACTGAACACACTTAAGACGCTATTAATATTATATTATATGGCTTTCGATGATCCTTCTAATTTTATTGGATAGTAGCAGATTGCATTCAATTGAGGAAGTCCATGGGCAGGGAACAGTGTCACCTGAATTCAGAATGCGATGTCGGGTGATGCCTTAACACTGGTAATTGTAGGCTCATTTCTATCATTCATGATAAAAGGAAAGCACTCTAATGATACAATGGCACTTGGCTGCGTCCTCAGCCTGCCTCTCTGACTGAATGACTGTAGCTGCAGCTGCTTGTAAACTCTCTCTGTGATACACAGCCTGCTAATGCAGCTCCCTACTGCACAGTAATTCTGTAATAGGTAGCTGTCATCATATGAGGAAGACATTGCATTCATACCGAAGAAAGATGTCACCAGCTCTCTGAGACATTTGCAAGCTTGGTCGTCAAATCCTGTACAAAGGTTTTGCCTGGGATCAATTTATCAGTATTTTATGTCCACACAGATTTTTTTTTATGTGTGATGTATTTGTGGCCTATCAAATACATTAATATTCACTATTGTAGGTCTCATAAGGCCAGGTCCACAGAAGTGTTAGAAAAGGTCTTAGAAATTATTAATAGGTAATATTTTTTGAACAGAAAATGCATAATATGTTTAACCAATTCTGATTGGTAGTTTTTTCAGTAGTAATTTTATATCACTGTTGAATTAACACACCCTGTTTAACAATATGATTACTCTAGCACAGTAAATATGCAGAAAATCTTTCAAACATCAATCAATTACTCGCCATGAAAATGCTTAAAATGGTGTATATTTGTTTCTCTGATAGAGCTGTGCAAGAAAGTTCTGAAATCCAATGCATGCCAAATGTTCTTGAGATCTTTAGAGATGTCCCAAAATCAACGGTTAAACACTACAAACATGTCAACAAGCTATTTGGAATGGTTGCACGAAAGAAGGCCCAACCCACAAATTTGCCGGGCCTAAATTTTGCCATGCATTGTAAACAGTCTGTTGTCGACAGATAAGAAATATATTTACTTTTCGGACATGCATACCAAAAGTTGGACTTTATACAACAATAAACACTTTTTTACCTACAGCAAAATGGTGGTGGAACATGGATGCTTTTGAACTTGTTTGATACTAGTGGTCCAGGGAATCATGTTAAAATTGATGGCATAGTGAATACAAGGATATTTTCGACAAAAACCTGATTGAGACTTGGCTGTGGCAGGACCTTACAACAAGAAAATTACCCCAAACATCAAAATCCACATTGAAAAGTTTGCAGGACCACACAACCAATGTTTTACAATTGCCACCTCCAAATCCAATTGAAACATCTGTGCCAGAGGTTCACATCCATGCGAGAGGAAGCTGAGCTTCGCCCCTGTTTTCAGCGCATCATTGTGCTCTCAAAGGTTTTGTGGATGGGCCTTGGACTCTGTCAAGACCTGATACAAGACAGATCATTCAGTCATTGAAGTTGCATTAAACAGAGCATGGACACACCTTGTAGAAATTGTTTAAGATGTGCAGTACATGCTGTCTCTCCAGATGATGTGTTGATAAATAAGAAAAGTACTGTCTCTCCTGTCTCAAAACTGGTTATTGACTTTGAAGTACGCCCAAGTGTGCTTTAAGATTTAGTGCAGCGAGCCGTCATCTCTCCAAGCAATGTGCAAGAGACAAAAAATGTTCATCAATATTCCATCCGAGTGGTTCTCTTATGTATGTATACTGTACTGCACATATTTGCAACCTCTTTGCAAACTCAAATTGCACATTTTTGCTCATGGAACAGTGATGAAATGAATAGACTGCCTTAGGTCATGTTATGTGTGTTGACAGGCATTGTACAGGCTTTGGTCAAGCATTGTAGTCTGCCCTCGTTATTTATCCAATCTCTAGTACACAATGGCCATTGTTCTAATAACCAGTCAGTATCAAGAGAAGGTGGCATAACCCAGATAAACACATGTCACTTTTGCATTAGTATGCATCATCAAGTCCTAATGAAAAAGCTACACCGATTGATTTATTTTTCATGTTATCACCTAAACTCAGCACAGATTAGCATTGCAAAGTAAAGTACATGTTTTTCTATTAGTGTAGCATTACATGGATGAACATATTGTATGTGCTTGTCTGACTCAGCTAGCTATATGTTGTAGCATCGAACAAGGGACCAGGTATTTCTGAAGCATTTCCTTTTTCTGCCAGATACACTGATAAGATAAAGCTTAGTCTTTAGTGAAAGAAGATAGATCAAGATAAAACCAGAACTCCCCTCATTTTTATTGATGAATCATTTGATCTCTATATAGAATTCTGTCACAGAGTGGATAACTGTGAGTGTGAGTTTGAATCCAGCCCTGAATTTGTTGGTGATTGTGGTCTCCATTGACCGTTGTTATTATGTTCTTAACGAATTACACAATATACAGTCATTTGGATCTTTTATATATTTCCTTCATTGAGACCCGATGTGTGATGTTTGGGGCTTTTTCCATTTGACAGAAGAAGCTGAAGTTATTCTTAGGTTTTTATTGAACTGGTAGAAGAGGGTGTGATGCAGGGGTCATCATGGAAACCTTGAGAAAAACTCTTTGTTTTGGATTCAATGCTACTTACCTAACATAGGTAGTTCATGTTCCAATAAATGCAAACATTTCATGTCAACAACCGTGACATGCAATATTTAAAAATATATAAAAAATATGTCTAGATAAAATGTTTGCACTGTTTAACAGATTCTTCTGAGTAAAAATGAGACTAGCGAGCAGAAAAAAATCCTTGTAGAAAAAATCCTTGTAGATGAAATCCTTGTAGATGAAAATTTGTGTAGAGCAAGCTTGACTAAATTCGAGGCCTGTAAATTCACTCTCCCCACCCACCTTCGATTGCCTCAATTCGGCTGCCACAGAATGTTGATTGTGAAGCTGCTGCTCTGGCGATGTATTTTGCTGGACATGCTAGCTGCTCTCATGCATCATCATTTAAAACACATTCAACTCTTTGTTATCTGTCGCCTACTACTTCTGGTAGTGAGTTTACAATTTACAATAAGTTATGTTGCAAATGACCATACAGCTTCGATTAAAAAAATATATAATGAAGGAATTACCAAGTTTCACTTGGACATAAAAAAGTAAGTATTTGCATTGGTTTTAGCCTTGATGTGAGATAAAGCACACATGTGGAAGTGCAGGCATGTTTTTACTTGCCCAACGTGATCTGCGTGCGCGTGATCTGATGCAGTTTGGGCTCTTGTGCATCCGTTTAGGAAATTCCCTAAGGACAGCGGACAGACAGAGCACAGCATTAATCATTCTTTTGTGGGAATTAAAGGGAGGTTGGGCATCCTTTAAACAGTAATTCAAGTTTGTCTAACAAGCCGTATCCACACATTCAAAGACTGGAATAGGGCGGGGCTTCACAGTGTGCCTGTGGAATCTGACTTTGTGTAGCTGAAGCTAGTAGTTGAAACCCTGTTCTGTTGTGACAATGAATCACATTGTTAGGGCTCAGACATTGGACCTAGTCATTATTGCCAGTATGTTTGCTAGTGGCTAATGATAGGTTTAAATGATGTTGATGAAAGTGCATTGCTGGTTGTCCAAATTACTTTTTGTGACAAATGTACTGCCACTAACTCCTCTGTCAGAGCAGAAGACAATGTCAGAGCAGAAGACAATGTCAGAGCGGAAGATATTTCCCTTTCAATCAATGTTCACTACGTGTTTGTCTCCCAGATGGTTTGATATTGACAGAAGTCTTTGTGACTTATGTTTCTTTCAGCACTTCCGCAAAAGACCACATTCTGGTAATGCAACATGGGGTTGATAATCTTTTATTTGATAAGAATGTAAATCTGTTAAGAGCCGAGAGTTCCAGTCTGTTAGTCTCTAAAACGTCTGAGACATTAGAAATAAAGTTTCTGCTACTTTTAGATGCAGAAATAAATTAATTGTATCCTTGAGGACACAATTTTCTTTTCTATGAACTAATTTGCTTCATTTCATGAAATCATATGAATGTTTTCATTGTTGTATGAGAGAGAATATTGCAGTGGGTATTAATAATTTGGTTGCTCTTCAAAAGTTGTTTTTTTTCAAATGTTTGACCCACTAGTGGGTATATCCACAGAGGAATGTTCAAAAGGAAATTGATCACAGTAGACAATGAGCTCATTATGCAAACCTTTATTGTCCTTCAGCAGACTGTACATACAACCCGTATTGTGGTTAAATGGCAAGAACGAACAAACCAGCAGCACAGCACAAATAATTCAGCCTTAATGGATGGCATTAAAATATTGAATTTGGAAACATGGATGTGTTTCCTGTGACAGCAGGTAAATCCCTATTTAATGTTGAAATAAATAAAATAAACCTCCGCTGATTCTTATAGATTTTTCTTCAAACTCTGCAAACTGATTAATTGCACGGGCAGGGAAGACAGTAACTCAGTGGAATATAATGCAAATCAGCACCGCTCTTTATAGGCCAATGGACAGAATCCACATCAGCCTGGAAGCACAGTGGGGTGTTAGTAGTACACTAAAGCACAATGTGCATGCCCTTTATGTGGAATGGATAGGATTTCACTACAGTCCAGTATGACCACATTTTCCTCAGAGAGCCTTATAGGCCAGTCCTGGAGATATGTGTTATAATAGAGAAAAGATGGAGCCACTGCAGGCTGATGTAGAATGTCTCCTCCAGCTTGTGCATTGTTGTCTCTCAGATACCTTTGAGATGTACGATTTGTAGAGCGGGTGGTTGGTATAAGGCTGAGGCAAATCCACATATGGAGAGGGACGCAGAGGGTTTCATCCTGTCTTGAGATGTGGATTACGAGCTCTTGGGTGGTAATCCAAATGGATCTCTGATATGCATAATGGGTTCATCAAGAGATGGGAGTTGTTTGCCTTGGAACCAAAAGCATAAGCTCTTTACCAAGAGTTTGGACCGGAGCCTCCAACACCAGAGTGCTCTCCTTGACCATCAGCGGGTACATTTCCTCAACATCTCACCTCAAACTTTCCAGTCATCGTCTACTCAGTGCATCGTGTATATTGTGCACTTTAGTTTGGCAGTGCTATTACATGTATATCCGCTTAAAATAAAACAGCGCGGCTAAGGCAGGGATACTACCAGCAGCCCCAGCTGTATGGTCATAATGTATGCAGAGACGTTTCCAACCGACAGTCATAATTCTAGTGCAGAGAAAGGGGGACGTGGGATGTGTCTTGTTAGGACACTTCCTCCCCCGCGAGGCAGGTGTACTGCTCTGGCAGACTAGAGACAAGTCTCTTAGATATGGTTGTGGAACTTGCAGACATAATAACAAAGTGTGGCTGACACAAGGGTCCTGTCGGTCTCAGTTAAAATTGACAGCTTTTCCCCATGAGACTGGTGTACCACTCAGGCAGTACAGAGAACAGTGAGTCTCAGAAGTGAAACATGCAGACACAAACAACTAAAATGTGTGTCTCTGTGGTCTTTACCGTGCTTACCAAAAATGAAAGAATACATGAGTGGGACTTGTTCTCGTTAGGGCCGGCATATAACTCTGACGGAAGAGTGAAGTTGGACTCTGATGTGGAACGTGCCGGCCCAGCACTCAATGGCAGCTGGGGTCTGAGCTGAAAATCAGAAATGTTGGCGGCAGCAACATTGGAGCACTGGAGCAACGGTGACTCCACCAGCAGAACGGCTACTAAAGCTCTGACTAGCCTAATGAGGTAGGCTGATCTAGGAAACCATGTCCACTGGGCAGAGAGACCAGATGTGTGTCGCTACAGCACTCATGCTCTCTCCTTAGCACCACAGCCCACAACCAACCAAAGCTCTGCTCCGACCCAGGCCATCTGCCACCATCCAACATGGTGTGTAAATATCTAGCCATTTGGGAAAGGACATGCCTTGCTTGGTGCAGTTTAGTGTCCCTGGTAAAAAACTAAAATGAATGCAGATGAATGTGCTTTGCAACCCGCAGTCCACAACCAAGCTCTCAGTCCTACCCCCCCCCCCCTATTTTTAAATGGTTATTTCATAGTACATCAGTACAGCATACTAATTAGTTGGAAGAGCAACATCTCAGTGCTACTGTGGATCTCACCAAGCAGCAGCTGAATTAGTCTCCAATTCACACTACATGACTCAGCAGTGAATCACAGAACAGGGCGATATTTCTAAGGCAGTGCAGGGTAGGATCACTGACATGCAATATGGTCATTACAGTCTCTTGAATTTAGCTTCACATTGTAGCCCACAAAAACTTCTGACTTGAACTCCCAGCCACCTTGCGTTAGTTTATAAAGCAGTGTTTTCAATTCATAAACCGTCGTTTACTCACTTCTTTGTGAAGGCAAAATGTTTTCATTCAAATCAAATGAAAAGGATAATGTGTAGGATAATAAATTAGAGCTAGAGAATATAGTTTCCAGTAAAATCTTTAAGAACTAATAACCACCTTAAAAAGTAGGCTGTAACCACATTTCCTTCACAGTTTATGTGAACATGATCACGACAGGTGTGATGGAAACTGAATGTGTTGATTACATTTCAAAATGATTGACAGTGTGGTGTCTGTGGGCAAGGAGGTGGAAATGTCTTCATGAGCAAATATTAAAACCATAACCACAAATTCAAAGACACACAATTAATATTTACTATGCAACAGATTAGCGTAACATCAATACTTCCAATCTATCCAATCCGTTCACACTGCTTGCTGAACCAGGAAAATATTGTCTAAACCTTTTTAAAAAGTCTAGGTGAGAAGATTGAGAAATATATTCAAGCCAATGGAAATGTACAATAATTGGGACATTGACAGCAGTTGTTCATGCATCGTTTGTTTATCCTAGAGGGTACATTTTTACATATATGTACCCAATGGGAAAGCTTGTTTTCCCATATATTTCATTTTTACCTGCCCTTTTACCTGTATAACAGTAGTTTGAAAACTGTCAAATAAAATGGCAATTAAATGTGATGTCCTGTAGAAGGACAGGACAAGCTGCAACTATCAGGTATCAAGACCAACCCCACCTTTTATCTGCTAGTGCCAATTCAGCTGAGACGAATGCAGGCAATATAATGACTACATGGCCCAATTTCAGCCCATTCTGGGTTTTGCCCTTCCATACAACCAGTGTGCCAAGGACTACATAGGGTCAAGGCCTGTCTACGAACAGGCATGCAGAGGGCAGCCGTGGGTCCTCTAATGCACATCTTGGATGTGGTTAATATTAGGGAGGATACACAAAGATCCGTAGATATCCTCTCTCCTCAGTCTTCACACGGGACCAACCGCCACAGGAACCTTCATTTCAAAGAGCTCTGTTGTAGTCATTTATAATTGATCTCTGCAAGGAAAAACATAAATGTTTCCTTCCATCTAACGGGCAGTCTTTACCAGGCCCTGTGTCTGCAGAGAAATGAGGAGAGGCCACGTTGTTGAACAGAGTGAAAGGAAAATAAAAGTCTGTTTCACTGTAGATATTCTCTACTTTCTCTATGCAGTTCTCCTTGGGGGGGCATACAGGCCGCTAATTGAAAATCCCATTTGCTAACCCCTTGTAGTTTGCCCTTAAATGATTCAATTTATAACAAAGAGTAGAGCTGTGCCTGTGTATGTGCCTCAGTGTGTCTGTGTGTGTGTGACTATGTAACACACCTCAGCCAGCCTGCAACAGCTTCTGTGTAAGGAGAAAAACATCCTTTCTCATATCAGATGACATCATTTTGTACACAGAAGTGCTTCAGGATTGCAGGCAGAATCGACATGCTATCTCATGTGTGACATTGGCAAGACATAGATGCAGTAAAGGCCTCATGAAACCTGACCAAAATAATGTGACTGTCATGGAAATGGGTGGGGGAATTCAGAGTGGGGAAAGATCTCAGATCATTCTCAAGCCAAAAATGTATTTCAAAAAAGAATAATGCTTAAATGAATGTCATATGCATTTCATCCTAACCATAAAAGTGCATTAACGCTAAAAACGGAACTGTCTGTATGCCAGTGTACCAGCTTTTACACTTTGCCATGTTAAGAAAGACAACTTTGAAATGTTGCTCAGGAAAAAAAGGCAAATATCTCCAAATTCAACTTGACTAAGCACATTTTGGATGGATTTGACAAATATTCTTTTTTTTAGATCAGATTTGTTGACTATGTCAATCATGGCATCCGTCTCTATCCCCCAGACTTTGCATTCCATTGACCTCTTTAAGGCGTTTATATCCAGTATTTGTTTCAATTCACATGAGGCAAGGCGCATGTAGCCCAGAACCTATCTTGGATTTGTATTCATATTCATAAAGTGCCATGCTTTGTCTCCTCAACACTAGGTTTCTTACCACTGCACGGAAATGCACATCTATGGGTAGCCAATGGTGTGCACAATCTGCTAATCAACTTGAGTCATTTGAACGGACATGTTCATGTCAGCTCTCTTCTTTGGCTTGCAGTAAAAGGAAAGTGATGGTGTGTTCTCCATAACACTGCAGGTCTGAATTGGGATTTGTCTGGCTGGCTGGCAGAAATACCACTGATCAGGATATGTTCTTATGAAGTTAAATGTGGAGGATTTTGACAGGAGTCTCATTTATATCCAAAGGCACACTTACAGCACTGCACACAGCCAGGAATCCTTTCTGTGATTATGTAAATGCAGGGTAATCGGCAGTCAAATCTCAGTGCTTGGTCTTTGTATGAACACCATGGATAGGCTCTAGATTCTGCCTTGTGACATTTTTGTGAGAGGGTAATGGTCGGGGGGGGGGGAGGGGGGGCATAACATAATTATAATAACAATGAAAAATTGTTTGTACATATACAATCAGAAAATGTTACCACTGTTTTTTATTGGAGACCACTTTGCATCAGATTGTCTATATTAAACATTTTTATTTGTGAGTTCCTGGTGATTTCACCATCTTCATTTCCAGTGTGGCTGACACCTGCTGTGAGCAAAAGGCAGCAAACATTTAAGACGCCTCTGGTTACTTCTGTCCCCCTACTAGATGTCTGGCAGGACACTGTATTGGACCTCTAGTTACTCCTGTCCCTCTACTAGATGTCTGGCAGGACACTGTATTGGACCTCTAGTTACTCCTGTCCCTCTACTAGATGTCTGGCAGGACACTGTATTGGACCTCTAGTTAATCCTGTCCCCCTACTAGATGTCTGGCAGGACACTGTATTGGACCTGTAGTTACTCCTGTCCCCCTACTAGATGTCTGGCAGGACACTGTATTGGACCTGTAGTTACTCCTGTCCCTCTACTAGATGTCTGGCAGGACACTGTATTGGACCTCTAGTTACTCCTGTCCCTCTACTAGATGTCTGGCAGGACACTGTATTGGACCTGTAGTTACTCCTGTCCCTCTACTA